>OZ038504.1:96514861-96567361 GCA_964036315.1 Acanthosepion esculentum
CAAGGACGAAATAGAATGTTGACTATAAAACTTATTTATAAAACAACGATCGAAGGAAACTGATTTTAAACTTCTTGCAACATAATGCAAACACAGACACGCATACACGCACACACACATATATATATATTATATAAATAATCATTTGTTTGTTAAGTCTGCCTCCCGTAGAGATAGCATAGTAGTATACCTGCTCATGTTATTGAAACATTCTACCAGCTTGTATGTGTGGCGCAGTATTTTAAATAAGTCATAATATTTCAGGCAACGTAAACATTTCCGACATTATATCATTGCTAGTAACTTGGATTTTGATGAGATTATGAAAATACTCCAAAAATAAATCTAATCTTTGTACTAAATTCAAAAATTGATGATGAAGAATTCGGAGGCTTTTACGACCACATAATTAAGGAAAGACAATAAAACAAAGACGCTTTCTTCTGATTTACAATTTCAATGTAAAAAGTAATAAGAAAAAAAGGAAGTATCCAGTGCATGGGAATTTAGAATAGGAAAGAAAGACATACTTGACAAAATATTAGTTCACTTCTCATACATAGACAAAATGACAGTTATTTTTACCCAAAAATTGACTTGAAAAGTCCAAATGGGAAAATAATTGCTAACAAAGCCAGTACCATTGTAATCATAGTTAATATAGGAAGCGAAAACAGAATAGTAGGTTACAGAGTCAAATTTGACTTTAAGAATGTGAGAAATAAAATGATCCTCCGAAAAAGAACATGTAAAATGTTCAGAGTGAACGTCACTGGATTTCAAGTCGAAATCAAGAATTGATTCCAGACTTTTAGAAAAGCGAAAATAACATAGACGATATGAATAGCAATTTACCAGAAATAATTAAGAAAGTAGAAGAAACAAGAGGGAAAATAGCTGGAAAATAGCTGGAAAATAGCAATAATAAATAATTATCAAAACCAACATTAGAACTGATGAAAAAGAAGATAAATATTATCGTAAATATTAAAATAGAAAAATGAAACTCTACAATTAAAAAATAATAAATAAAAGAATGAAATAAACAAGAACTGAACTATTAAAGAGAAGAGGCTTTTCGAATAGGAAAGAGCTTAAACTATTCTCGATGTGTAGGTCGCATTTATAAATAACATAAGAAAGATAGAAACGATGATGTCATCAGTTATGTTAATGATAGACGTGTGTTAGTCTACAGACATGTCTTAAAAATAAGAATGTCAGTCACTCCAGCATATACGAGAAATGTTCCAGAATTAGCAACAAAGGAAATAATGCCTGTGCTTCAATATGTGAAACACGGAAAAGAATCAAGGGAAGACAACATAGTAACAAACTTTATGCAATGAGCACGAAAGGACTTTCAAAACTGTTCACCTTGTGTATATAGAAAAGAAATGGTAGGTTAAAACTTTAGTTTGGTAATATTAATTCTACATAAAATATTTTCAAAAGTATTTTAAAACAGTCAAAGAAACACCCTAAATAAAAAAACAGTATTGCAATAATAATAATAACTACAATAAATTTTAAAAGGGAAATTGGAAAAGCAGTTATAGAAGTCAGAAGGCCACCATCTATTGAAGTGCAAAAATATTGGGAGAATATTTGGAACAGCCAAAGGAATATAACCCCAATACAGAGTGGATCCAACGAGAAGAAGAACGAATGTTGGATAAACCTCTACATGAATAGGAAAATATCACCAAGAATAATGTTAGGCAAGCTCTAACGAAATCTCAAAAATGGAAATCCCCAGGAAATAACAAGATATCCCATTTTTGGCTCTATAATCTGTCATCAATCCATAAGACTCTTGCGAAAACTTTATCAATGCTAACTAATAATCTCGTGGATCACTGAAAATATTGCATATCTCCTACCAAAAATGAGTGAACACAGATGATCCGAAAAATTATAAGCCAGTAACATTTCTGTTTTACGCATATAAATTGATCACGTCTATCCTAACGACATGTACGTACTCTTTTCTCGATGAAAACAACATTCTTCCCTTGGAACAAAAGGGACGTCGAAGAGACTGCAAAGATCAACTATTGATAAATAAAATGATCCAGGAAAATTGCATGATAAGACGCAGAAATCTCAACACAGCATCGATAGATTACCGTTAAGCCTTTGATAGTGTACCACACTCTTGGATCTTTAAGGCTTTGCAAATGTACAAAGTCTCCTCGGTGATAATACTTTTCTTTAAATATATCAAGAATCTGTGGAAAACCACATTATACCTAAAATCACACCAAAGGTACTGCCACCTTCAACCGCCTGAATATACGACAACAAGGAATCTTTCAAGGAGACTCCTTGTCACCCCTTATGTTTGGTCTGTCCTTAATCCCCATTACACATGAACTAAACAATAATAGCTATGGATACAAACTAAACAAAAGATTATTTAATCACCTACTCTACATGGATGATCTCAAACTCTTTACCAAAGATGACAATGAGTTGAAGGGTCGCCTCAATACTATAAAATGTTTCAGTGACGACACAGGTATGAATGTCGGATTACAAAAATGTGCAAAAGTAGAATTCAAGAAAGAGAGAATTAGAGAATCGCGCTCAATAGATCAATATTTTGCCACAAGGAATCGGAAACTGAAACAAAAAATCTATAGGTACTTAGGAATTAGAGAAGAAGAAGGAATACAGCATACATAAATGAAGGAGAAAGTAAGAAAAGAATACTACAAACGTGTGCGTCTGGTTGTAAATACAGAGTTGAATCCACAAAACAGAATGTCATCCATAAACACCTTGACTGCCCTGTGGTGCAATATAGTTTCAACATCCTTAAATGGACCATAGTTGACATTAAGCGAATGGACGCCAAAATGAAAAAGCTTCTCACTTGCCATCGCATGCATCATCTCAAGGCTGATAGGGTTAGGGTTATGTGTCCAGAACCGACTGAGGCAGAGGATTATTTCAATTGTCTTACAAAGCTACAACAATCGGCCTTCAAAGATAGCTGGAAACTACTGAAGACTGGATGATGATCTGTGTCAAAGAACAATAAACTATATTCAATAATAAAGAAAGCTAACAACTTCAAAATAGAATTTCAAGTGGGTGAAGAAATGCAAGTAAAATATAATACAGCTACTGCGGTGGCAGAAATGCTTAAAAAAGAAAACAAAAGTAGATGCAATCGACCAGATACTGAAACGATGACAGGATAAATCTCGTCACGGTCAATATTTTGCCTGTGCCGAACAAACTGATGTAGCCAAACCCCGTACCCATCAGTGGCTACTCAGTGCTGTGTTAAAAACTGACAGCGAAAGTCTTATTTTTGCTCAACAGGACCAAAGCTTGCTAACTAGAAATTACCAAGCAGACATACTGAAAAAAATGTTGTATACCCTCCCCCATTATGCTGGGGGGTCTTTTGGTCACTGCGCCAATAAATACAATGATAAATCTTCTTTCTCTTTATTTCTTTTCTCGGTCGGTAAAAGCTTGTTGTTTTGGTTTGGGGATAAAAGAACTTCAACAAAGAGGATTTTAACTTAGCTAGTTTATTAATCACGTTGACGTATACATCTCTAACTAGCCAGTGGGGTTTCTCTCTCACCCCACTAGGAAGCTGCTTCCCAGACAAGAAGGAAACACGTCTACATTGTATGACGGTTTCATCTCGACTCCCCGAAAAACCTTTCTCTATTATTCTCACGCAGGTTCAGCCAATCAGAATCGACTTCCCTTGTTTTGTCTTGTATCTGACTTCAAAGGTCAAACCGAGGAAGTCAGAGCAGAAATATACTTCTCTAAAAAATAATAATCTACAAAACTATTATTTAACAAATTGTGTTGATCCCAAATGCAAATTTTGTGCTAAATATCCAGAAACAATCTTTTATCAGGTTGCACGGTGTTAGCACCCACTGAATATAAAAATCGGCATGATTGAGTGAGCCAATATCTGCATTGGAAAATATGCCACTTTTACAGAAAGGAAACTGCAAGAAATTGGCATAAACACCACCTAGACCCGGTTACAGACATAGGGCCTGTAACAATATAATAGGACTTTACAATACACACAGACAGAACAATCAAAACTAATCGCCTCGAAACCTGATCAGAGACCACAAAACAGAACATATCTTCTTATTGACATGGCAGTCCCTGCAGTCTGTAATGTATCTTTGAAGAAAGAAAACTATTAAGGTACAAGGACCTTGAAATCGAAATCTCAAAAATGTGGTTTGCGAGGTCATCAACAATTCCAGTTGTAGTTGGAACCATCAATCTGATTGTAAAAGCTTCCGATAGACTCAGTGAAAAGAACCCTCGTAGCCCAAGCCTTAAAAAAATACAAAAAATTGTACTGACAAGTACAGTTCACACCTTACGGAGGGTGTTATCTATGTAAAATATGTGTGATCCTGGTGGGGTCCCTCAAAAAATGCTGCGTTAAAAACCTCATGGTGCCATTTCTGACATTAGGTCTCTGGTTGGGAAGAAATGAGTATACACCAGAAATCAAATAATAATAATAATAATAATAATGCATGACAGAGTGGGCCAATATCTGCACCGGAAAATTTGCAACTTCTACGAGAAGGAAACTGAAACAAACTGGTACGAACACCACCAACACCCGATAGGACCTGTTACAATTCTATGGGACTACACAATACACATTGACAGAACAATCAAAACCAACCGCCCAGACATTGTTATTAAAGACCACAAACAAAAAAATGCCTCCTTATTGATATGGAAATCCCTGCAGACTGCAATGTATCTTTGAAGATATTCGAAAAGCTGTCAAAATACAAGGACCTTGAAATAGAAATCTCAAAAATGTGGCACATGGGGACATAAACAATCCCTGTTGTAGTTGGAGCCTTATGATTGGTTGGAAAAGATTCCAGTAGACTAATTGAAGGGATCCCTGGAAGTCCATGCCTCAAAGAGATACAAAAAATATTCTGACAAGTACAGCCCACACGTTACGAAGGGCTTTATCTATGTAATTTTTTTTTCAGTGGAAAGTCTCATGATACCATTTCTAACCTTAGGTCCCTGGGCGGGACTCGGAAAGAAATGTGTAAACGGCAGATATCAAAGGAAATAATAATAATAATAATAATAATAATAATAATAATAATAATAATAATAATAATAATAATAATAAGAAGAAGAAGAAGAAGAAGAAGAAGAAGAAGAAGGAGAAGGAGAAGAAGAAGAAGAAGAAGAAGAAGAAGAAGAAGAAGAAGAAGAAGGTTTAAATATAACTTTAAAAATTGACAGGTATAAAATAGATGTTCACTTGTAATATTGCGAAAAAGATAATAAGGATATGAGAATAAATGGTGAAGTGAATGAAATGTAGGTATAAATCTACTTAATATAAGTGTTAATATGAAAACAACATAGAAATAAAACTTAGTATAACGATTGGTTCAAAAGAATGTAATAAAAATAAAAACATAATACAAAGCACCTGCCCAATATGCTTAAAGGACAAATTATATAAGAAATGCATAATGCCAGTTATGATGCACAAGTGCAAAACATGAAAACAAATTTAGAAATTCATAAAGATCAATTGGTAAGGAAATGCAAGAAAGAAAGAGATTCACATGAACGAGAAAAGCGATACCATAGAAATAATTTAGTTACAAAAATGAAAGATGGTCAAGGATCACAGGAAGAAAGATTATTACATTGCTTTATCAGTGGTCAATGGATTGTAGACACAGTGAGGAAAAATGGACAGATGAGATAGACGGGTTTGCTGGTGAGACATGGCAGAGATTAGTACGGTTATGGTCGACATTACAGAAGTTGGAATATGCCCAACAGTACATTCGTAATGACTGGTCATATATATATATATATATATATATATATATATATATATATATATATATATATATATATATATATATATACACGATAGTGTGCTGAATTTTATCAACCTCCTCCTTCTTCTCAGACAAGAGAGATGGATATAGATAAATAGATCTGTCTCTCCATCTCGACATCATTAATGACGGATACATAGATGTCAGAAATGTTTCCCTAACCATGTGCGCCATTTCAAAAGATAAACATCTCCTGCGATTCAATCGTGAGAATCTTCAATTATACGAGCAGGAAATTATTATCTAAGAGCTGAAACCGAACGTCAAGTTGGCAAAGTTTTGCAGTGGACAAATCACATGTTCCCCGTGAGCGGCAAGTTGTGTATGAATGAGTGTGTGCGACAGGAAGACTGCTTTTCTTATTCACTGTAGAACTCTTAAATATCATCGATTGTAGCATTCTCCCCTCGGCCCTCTCCCAGATTATGACTACGGAATTTGCTCTATCTGGGGATGACATCTTGACGTGCCTCTTTTTCAAGGGCAGAATTCTGTAGTAGTCAGCAACGACACATATTTTCCATTGTTTGACGTTTATCATTAGGGAGGATGAACATGGTACGAATTCAGAGTTTACGGTAACATTTCGAAGAAAGGTCTCTCAAACCAAATTTTGTTTTTGAATTAATAGAAAATAGACAAGGAATTGTTGGAAAGTTGATATTTGAATATTTTGAAAAATGTTTTAAAAGTCGAAACAAAAAATAATTTAGTAGAGGATGCACAACAAATACACATATACGTCTTAAGGAAAAAGACTCTTCGGCATGGACTCTCCGGCTATTTGATGTCGAGGTTGATTTTCTCAAGATGAGGCCCAACTTTCTTTTTCATTAAATTTTCAGGTCCAACATGTTTCGGAAAGTGGATCGCACGAAAGTTTGGGGTGAATATTCATCGTATTCACGAGACTTAACATTAGAGGAAATATTTCTATAATAACGGAGAGCAACCGAAGAGAAATGCTGCATCATTATAACAGTGATGTTAGCCGATACTTATATATATATATATATATATATATATATATATATATATATATATATATATATATATATATAATTTATTCGAATATTATAACATCAACAATCACTACGAAAATAGCCATTGTGTTTCAACACTCCTGATTTTATAAAATATTTATGTTATAATTTTCGAATAAATTATATTTTCTCTACTCTGTATTCAGCACTCTTTTAAGAATATTATTTTTGGGTTATTGGAATTTATTCCGTATACACCAATCCTATACTTGGATATATATATATATATATATATATATATATATATATATATATATATATATATATATATATATATATATATATAAAATTCTGTTTCATGCATGAAACATGGTATCGGCTCTGGGTGTGGAATTTAATGTCCACTTTATATTTACATACGCGCTATCTCTGATACTGAGCAATTTAACCCATAAATATAGCCCAGCTTAAAACTTTATTTTATCATATATATATATATATATATATATATATATATATATATATATATATATATATATATATATATATCAGTAACGAAAATCTTGATAATCCGTATGGATAATCCCAAGGAGGATGAAGAATTATAGTCTTGATGTGTGCTATATTCATGGGATAAAGTGCTCAATATCAGAGAAAGAGCGTGTGTAAATATAAAAGTGAACATAGAAGTCAACACTTAAAGGCGACAGACTGTTTCATGCTAGATGCAATCGTCGGGCCACGAGTGCTGTTATTTTCACGGATATTTATATATACGGGTCAGTGGTGCATTGTGGGTAGTCTATTTTGGCGTTTATTTTACCGGAAGTCGTTTATTTGATTATTTATTTATTTGTGTCAAATTATTTTGCTTGTTTTTATTTATTTTTATTTTTTATCTTATATATCTATTTATTTTTTATTTTGTTTTTTGTTTTATTTTGATCGGTGTTTTTATTAACGTAATAAAAATTTGTTTATATAGCTTTTTTAATAGTTTTGTGTTTGTTTGGGAAGATAATTAAAGCTATTTGTTGAATTTTGGGGTTGATTGTTGTGGTTTGTTCTAACTATTATTTTGGCGGGAACAGTTTTTAATTTATTTATTTGGATTGATTATCTTTATTTGTTTTTTCTAAACGGCTAGTTTATCGGTATCGGTTGGTAGTTTATTTAAATATTTGGATGTATTTAGATCAATTTATTATACTTGTTATTATTTATTTGTTACACTGTATATTTTCTCTTTTTGGTTTTCGATTTTTAAGTAACGCAGTATATTATTTTTTATTCATTTTTTTTTATCGTTATATAACAGTTATAGCTATTTTTCGTCCGATTTTTTGTTTTGATTTTTTATAGTCTAATATTTTGGTCATAAAGGTTTGCTAATTTGTTTATTATTTACTTTATTTATTGATTTTGTTCCTTATTTTTTATTCTATTTCGTCCATTCTAACAGGTGTGATTTGGTAATTTGTTTGGACTAATTTATTTTGCTTATTTTATTGTCATTTTGTTTGTGCATGTATTTATTTATTTTTTGCGTTTTCGATTTTTAAGTTACGTAGTAAAAATTTGTTTTCATGTCTGCATTTTGAGATTAGCTCGGATCTTTTTTTTATAATTTACTTTGGTCTGGGAAGGTAATGATAGCTATTTTTTCCTCCAAGCAAAGTTTGCAAGTTTTTGATAGGTTGTTGTAATTGTTTACAAAATAACGTAATCTACCAATCCACAATAAAATCACCAGATAATGAAGAAAAAGTATACATAAGAGTAACTGAAGGACCATGGAAACAAAGAAATTATGTAAACAAAACGTCTTTCACAAATAGTAAATATGCGAACAGCACAATGCTTTCTAAGTATATCTGGGAAATAAAAAACAAAACGCACACCACACCAAAAATATCTTGGAAAATAAGGAAAAAATCATCAGCCTACAACAACCTATCAAAAACTTGCAAACTTTGCTTGGAGGAAAAAATAGCTATCATTACCTTCCCAGACCAAAGTAAATTATTAAAAAAAAGATCCGAGCTAATCCCAAAATGCAGACATGAAAACAATTTTTTACTACGTAACTTAAAAATCGAAAACGGAAAAAATAAATAAATACATAAACAAACAAAATGACGATAAAATAAGCAAAATAAATTAATCCAAACTAATTATCAAATCACACATGTTAGAATAGACGAAATAGAATAAAAAATAAGGAACAAAATCAATAAAGTAAATAATAAAAAAAATTAGCGAACTATTATGACCAAAATATTAGACTATAAAAAATCAAAACAAAAATTCGAACGAAAAATAGCTATAACTGTTATATAACGATAAAAAAATGAATAAAAAATAATATACTGCGTTACTTAAAAATCGAAAACCAAAAAGAGAAAATATGCAGTGTAACAAATAAATAACAACAAGTATAATAAATTGATCTAAATACAACCAAATATATAAATAAACTAACAACCGATACCGATAACCTAGCCGTTTAGAAAAAAACAAATAAAGATAATCAATCCAAATAAAAAAATTAAAAACTGTTCCCGCCAAAGTAATAGTTAGAACAAACCACAACAATCAACCCCAAAATTCAACAAATAGCTTTAATTATCTTCCCAAACAAAAACAAAACTATTAAAAAGCTATATAAACAAATTTTTATTACGTTAATAAAAACACCGATCAAAATAAAAAAAAAAACAAAATAAAAAATAAATAAATATATAAGATGAAAAAATAAAAATGAAAATAAATAAAAACAAGCAAAATAATTTGACCCAAATAAATAAACAAATAAACGACTTCCGGTAAATTAACCGCCAAAATAGACTACCCACAATAGGCTATATAAACAAATTTTTACTACGTTAATAAAAACACCGATCAAAATAAATAAATAAAATAAATAAATATACAAGATAAAAAATAAAAATTAAATTAAATAAAAACTAGCAAAATAATTTGACACAAATAAACAAATAAATAACTCCCGGTAAAATAACCGCCAAAATAGACTACCCACAATGCACCACTGACCCGTATATATAAATAGCCCTGAAAATAACAGCACTCGTGGCCCGACGATCGCATATAGCATGAAACAGTCTGTCGCCTTTAAGTGTTGACTTCTATGTTCACTTTTATATTTATATATATATATATATATATATATATATATATATATATATATATATATATATACATATATATATATATATATATATATATATATATATATATATATATATATATTCTTTGATATTTTATTTTTCCTTTGTGTAGGTGTGGTTATCCACGGTCTTTTTTAGGGAAATATTTTTCCGTGATGGTTTGGGGCGTTTCAGGGGTTATATAAAACCCGACCGTCCTTTCTTTAATTTGCGTTCAATCATCTGATGATCGTGTGAGGCATGAAACTCGTGTTACGTTTAGAGCCATCCTTTCATAGGATTTAACGTTGTTCAGCGTTTTTTCCCCACGGTCTAGGAAATCTAGGCTTCGAGCACTTTGCTGACTAAGAAAGTTTGCTTTCTGGCAATTTTTCTTTTCTTTTTCAGTATTGTCGTTTTTTTCAAGGTTGTTTCTAGATAAGAGTTTTAGGTTTTGGCAAGTTATCCGTTGGTCCTATCAACGGTTTTTTTTTCTTAACATATATATATATATATATATATATATATATATATATATATATATATATATATATATATATATATATATATGTTTATCCAGCCTGATATGTGTTTAAGATAAAAAATTTTTAATGTGTCTGCAAGGACTAAAGATTTCTGATTTCTGGTTCAAAAGGTTCTCTGGATCCAGAAATGTCATAATTCCTAATTTTTCCTGTCGGATTTTTAAAGTATATATATATATATATATATATATATATATATATATATATATATATATATATATATATATATATATAATTATGTAAATATTTTCTTATATTTTGAGCAAGTAAATTGCCATTTAAAGACAAATATTAAACCCGTTTATTTAAATTTCAACATAACAATACTTATTTATCAGGAATGTTTCCAATTACTTGAAATATAAAGCATTGGAAAACATGTCAATCTAAAAGTAAAAAATAAATTAACTGTAATAAGGTAACTTATAACATTGGTAGTTAAAGTCCCAAAACCCGAGGTAGAATATACGTAAGAGATATCATATCTTAAAACTTCAAAACATCAAAACCTTACTACCTATGAACTACAGCTTTGCAGAAATAGCATGCGATCTACACCAAGTAGCATTACTCGAAGTTGGCCCATTAAGAGATGACAAAGCTCCTAAGTTGTTCGTCTCACTGCTTAAAAGAAGAACACATTAAGAAAAAATCCACGGACTATGGAATTTACTATTATCGTGGACGTATGATCGCTAATCCACAGAACATTCAACCTTTAATTCATTCTACGACCCCGTTGGTGACATGCAAGGATTTACAATGAAACTTCATCTGGTTGCACAATCTTCTACTGTAGCTGCTGTGAAAGAATTTCTCCTTCTGGTCAGACCTGCACCAGAGATGAAATCCTCTCCTAAATATATCCGTGTTTAAGATCAAACGATGAGATTGAAATCACAAATATATTTGTGATAGACTCGAGGTCTCATACCAATGCAACGAGTATTTGAGCTTTAAATGAGAGGGTGAGAGAGAATCACCTGAGGAATCGAATGGAGTGTTGCATTTTTAGTGATGGGAGCGCAGCTTTTGACTTCAAACAAGTGTGATAGTCGTTTGTATGTCAGACATAGACAAGTGAAGCAAAAGAAATATGCTCACAACACACACACACACACACGCACACACACACACACACACACACACAAACCATTAGTGTGGCGTATCTTACGTCATAAATCCTCCTGGCTTTTGGTGTTTGTAGAGAGAAAATTGAACAGTGTACGCCCAGAATATAGTTCAGTATATTCTGCTACCTTTGCTACAACAGAAAAATAAGATGCAGTTCCAGCAGGATAATGTCTTCACATATGATGCCTGTACTACTCCAAAATGCTCTGCAACATGTTCATCTACTTTCCTGGGCGACACAACCGTCAGACCTGTCTCTCAATGAACATTATTTGGGACATGTTGGAACGACACCTGACTGCTTCATTTGACCTACCTGTAATACACTTGCCTCAATATTTGCAAAAGGTGTGGAATATTGTAACAGGGGAGGATATACGCCATCTGTATGATCAGAGACTTAAGAACCTGTATACTAAGCAAGATATGAGTGATAGTAATATGAAGTATGATTATTGTTGATATACACCTTATTTTGAGACTAATGCATGTATTGATTTACATATGTAATCAGTTATTGCATTCCAGCTATATTACTTGTATATATATATATAATCATGAATAAAGAGTAAACTTAAATAAATTCCTGATTTGCAGTGTATATTCGATGTGTTGTCCAAAACTTCAGGGATTTTGACTTTAAATTGTCACTTATTCTAAGACTTAGATAATTGTATTATTACTACTACTTCTACAACTACTAGTGCTGCTGCTGCTACTGATATTTTCTTCTAATCGTATTTCTGGTGCCTAATTCATCCAACATGAATTACATATCTTTTGAGATAATACGAAAATTACAAGCCATCCGTAATATGAAAACTATTTCGTTCCAAGGTTTTATAGCTCAATGTACCGCTAACCAATCTTAAAACCAAACAAATGCGATATATTTAGAAAAAAAATCGAAAAGTACAAACATAATTTGGCTTCATGAAATTAACTTGCGCGACTCTTGAAGCATAATAACTGACGTTATGGGTATAACATACGCGTCTACATTTATCATTTATTAATTCAACATATGAATTTTTTAAACAGCGTTATCTTAATCAGTAAGGATCGACCGGAAAATGCTGACGAGGAAAATTAACGATGTAACAATTTGGCAGACTGGAATAATTTATGAGTTTACTTCCATTAATTCATACTCTTCATTTATAGATTCTGTGGCTTACGTTCAATTTATTTTATTGTGATTTCTTGAAGTGTCAATTTATTCTTGTATAACATAATATGGTTCATCGTTTTGTAATAATAAATTTAACCATTTTAAGACTTATAAATATGATGTAAGGTTTTGTTAGGATAGATCATTATTATTACACACGTTATATTTGGTGGTTTTCATTGTGGATCAAGTGACAACAAGTCTTCTTAAATTTCTAGTATTTTCTATGTGTTGCTATATTATTATTATTAATCTTATATCTTATGAATTTGCATAGTTACGCCATAGTTACACCAAATGCTTACTGCTTATCACTGGAAACTGATTTACAGGAAGTCTCCTTAAATCTCCAATAGCTTTCTTCGTATCCTTGCAAACACCAGCATGCCGTGGTCTGGAACGTTTAAAATCTTTCCTGAATCTCCACTGTATACAATCTCGTGTGTAGTGTGTGTAGCATGTTTCCAAGTGCGTCATTTATTGAGGGTGTGGCAGTAACTGCTATGATTAACTGCTTCTTTACACCGCCAGAAATGTCATCGCATTTTGCTATTCTACCATCTTGACCTGCAATCACCAAGTATAATGACATCAACGATTTAGAAGATTTTCTGTCTATAGTTTGTCACGACTGAAACATGATTTTTGCGATAGTTGTTCGATTTGAATTCCACACTCTTTTACTCTCTTTTCATTTTCAAGGAATATGCCTTGCGTTGCGAGCATTCTTTGTTTACCCGTTTTCGAAATTGTTTTCTTTATTTTAACTAGACAGGGGAAGAAATACGTAACTATTTTAGACGTCCTTAGAACGTATTGGAGGCATTACGCTAACAAAAATCTACTAGCTCGTTAACCAGCACAGACGAAGAAAAATGTTTATGAAATTTATGTTTTATTATTTCATGAATTTTACGTGCGAATAAATTCATTCTTTGCTTTGCTTGTTATCGCAATTGTTTCGATTGATCGATTCTACAGCTTTGTTTGTGTATACAATCCGAAAGGAAAAGAGGAAAGACTCTTTTTTTACAGAAGTTAATGGTTAACGGAAAAGAATTAATAGCCTTGTTCCCATCAATGCAATCCACACAACAATACATTCTCATAACCTGTATAACAGAAAATTAATATATATATGATATCAAGCTACTTTATCTCCTTATGACTTATTCATGTCTCACACGTCGAAGGAGATGACAAGTTACTTCCTTATATTTTATTCCTACATGAGATATTAGAAATGTAATTCTTCTTTCAAGTGCTTCTTTTATGTAGGACTGATTTTTAGTAAGGAGGCCGTACTACTGAAAAAGACTTTTTTTTATGTTGTAATATTCAAAAATTCTTCATAATCAAAGAAAAAAATGTTCGAGCAACACTGCAATTTATAACAACCTTATTCGAGCAGAGCATCATTCTGTTAAGAATCTGTTTCACTGCTGGGGAAACTGAGAAAACTAACCTACTTATAAATTATTTTGCGTGACACTTCGCCGTGGACAAATTTTTAGTAAGATCGTTTATCGTGCCATATCTGCAGAATAATCAGTTTGATTCTCATGTATTGCCTCATAATATGGCCTTGTACTAAATTTAATAAATACCGTAAGTTTATTTTGGAAGAGTCCTTTTATAGAATGAGCCGCGGAAAATACTCCTTTTATAACTTTCTACACGATGATTGAAAAGTAACACACTGTTTTATGTATGATGGACTCTCCCGTCTACTAAGAATTATAGTTAAACGGGAAAGTCCATCATACATAAAATAACATAACACTTGCCTGAGTTTGGAAAAGGGTCACACTAATGGGGGATTCAGAATCAAATAACGCAAAGGATCTTTTACTAGATTTGTAGATTGTCTCTGTGTATTGTAGCGATTAAACAATCGTTTTTAGACATTTGGTATTTTTATTTAATTTATTAATTTATGCTTTTTTTTCTCCTCTTGAACATCGCCGTGGCTTTAATATTTGCTGAAATGAGCGAACTGCCTATTCCGTTTAACACCATTGAAATGATCACGTGATTTAACGGTCTGACAACATCCTACGTATTTCCTGCGATTTTTGCTGACGTCTTCTGAACATATTCCAGCCATGCCCTCTTCCTCGCTGAGCCCCGCCACCCGACGCCGCTGCCACGCAAAACCCGACCGTGCCAATTGTGAAGATACGGACGAGGGAATGACGATGGCCGAATTTTAAAAGAGGCGAAAGAAAAGTGGGAGGCAAAATAAAGAAGAGGTTGGCGAGATTATCGTTGAGGCTGGAGAATAACACATTACCCACAGTTTACGTGAAAAGAGGGGAGGGGGCGAAATGTCGATCGATATTTATGGGCGTACGACAAGTGGCATATTTCTTTTAGACCTTTACTACTTATATCTACCTATTACCTTTCAGTAGAGATTGTCACCTGAATCACTCTCTCTTTCTTTCTCTTTTTGTCTGTCTCTTTTCTCTTTTTTCTTTCTCTTTCTTTTTCATTTATTTATGTCTCTCCCTTTTTCTCTTTTATTTACACATTTCTTTCCTCCTCTGTTTCCCTTCTCTGACACACAAACACACTCCTCCACGTCCTCTCTTTCTTTCTGGGTTTCGCTATGCATTTTAAAATCTCTGCTTGTTCGAACTTCTTTAAGAGCAGATTCCACGCACTATGTCAACTGACGATCTCGAGTAATCTTCTTCCTGCGATGCGTTTCATTTCGTCCATAGTTATGTTTTACGAAACATTTATTCATATTTTGTATATTCTATCATCTTTCGGTTTCTTTTTATCAGCACTTAATTATATGTTTCTAGTTGTAATTACCTTTCTTTCTTTTTTAAATTCTTATTTTTTATCTATCTATCTATCTATCTATCTATCTATCTATCTATCTATCTATCTATCTATCTCAGTCAATTCCTATACATTAATCTATCTATCTATTTGTGTTTATTTATACCCATGTTGCTCGCTTGAAAATCTGCATTCAAACTTTTAGGCGTAAAACTCCGGCAATCAGTGCCCGTGGGAAAATACTCCACTATTACAACAGCGAGACAAATTTGATATATGATGTCAAGATATATGAAAAAGCAGACATAATGCATATATACTTCTGGCACAAGGCCAAATGAAGTGAGCGATAGGGAGGATTTTGTCACATCAAACTTCAAATTAACAAAGCTCTCTCTGACTTGAAAACGTTTACTTAATATTTTGCTTTCTACGTGGATACATTCACGCAACCATTTCTTGTAACAACGAACATGAAAGCTCATTCTGTTCATATATATGCACATATATATATATATAGAGAGAGAAACACACACACACGTGTATATATATACGCGCGTAAACACACATTCAAGTTAGTTGACACATAAAAGTTCTCGATCGACACCCTTCCCAGTATTTACCAGATAGTTAAATATTAATATTTAGTGTTATTTTCTTCTCTGTCAGTCCTGAAATCTGTCATCAACACCTTATATATATATATATATATATATATATATATATATATATATATATATAGTCTTAAAGTGTGCTATATTTATGGGATAAAGTGCTCAATATCAGAGATAGAGCGTGTGTAAATATAAACGTGAACATAGAAGTCAACACTTAGAGGCGACAGTCTGTTTCGTGCTAGATGCAATCGTCAGGTCATGAGTGCTGTTATTTTTCTCGGCTATTTATATATACGGGTCAGTGGTGCATTGTGGGTAGTCTATTTTGGCGGTTATTTTACCGGAAGTCGTTTATTTGTTTATTTATTTATTTGTGTCAAATTATTTCGCTTGTTTTTATTTAATTTTATTTTTATCTTATATATTTATTTACAATAAGCTATATAAACAAATTTTTACTACGTTAATAAAAACACCGATCAAAATAAAAAATAAACTGGCCTGACGATTGCATCTAGCATGAAACAGACAATCGCCTCTAAGTGTTGACTTCTATGTTCACTTTTATATTTATATATATATATATATATATATATATATATATATATATATATATATATGAGATTGTGTATGTGTGTTTTTGTATGTGTGTGCGTTAGTGTGTGCTTCATGTGTGTGAGTGTATTAACAGTAGTAGCCTTTGAGAGTCCACTGGTATACAAAGATAATTCATAAGTATTATAATGTGCATAATGTGCTATTCACTATTACGCCAATCATTCATTTCATCACTACGTGTCTTCTGACTGGACTCTTACGCTATGTTTCCTATCTATCTATACGACAGCTAATACACACACACACATACACACACACACACACACACACACACACACACACACACACACACACATATATATATATAGAGAGAGAGAGAGACAGAGAGAGGGAGAGAGACAGGGAGAGAGAGACAGGGAGCGTATTACATATATATATATATATATATATATATATATATATATATATATATATATATATATATATATATGAGTGAGAGAGATAGATGCAGTTAATAATCAATTGAACAGTCAAAAGACTGAATATTGATTCAGAACATTTTACCATAAAAATTCCCTGTTCGGCCTTTTTTCCAGTGTTCTTACTTATTCTACTTTCACTTTCACTTTTGTTTTTTTGCTTGTTTTTATTTTTCTATATTGTTCTTATTTTTCATTATGCATCATTTTTATGTTTCTATTATATTCTCTGCCATAGTATAGCCATAGCCAAACGATACTCTATTGCTTGCGTCTTCTACTATGCTGTTATTTTTATCTCTTATTTTCTAAAATCTTCTCACTTCCCCTTTATAAATAATTGCAAAATCATCCGATTTTAAATCTGTTTTTCTCTACCTTTTAGTTTCTCTTTATATGTGTATCTATCTATCTAGCAGGCTATTTTTTCAGTTTGTTTGCTCTGTGTAGTTCAGTGTTTTTTTTTATTTCCCAGTTCTATATATCTATAATGAACAGAGACGGGAGAGACCAAGACAAAGGAGATAAACTATATGTTTTAATAAGGTTAGCCTCCAATATTCATTCATTTCTGCATATTCTTCTCTTAAATTAACCTTTTCTCTTTAACCACTTTCGTTATTTTTATCTCTCAAGTTCAAAATCATTATCCTTCAGTCTATTCTCTCTTTAATGAGACTTATTTTCTTTACCCAACATTTTCTCTCACTCACTCACTTACTCAGCCTATTCGCTCTTTTTATATCAACTGCACCTTTTTAATGTCACATAACTGTTCTCACGGACAGCAGTATACTGCGACCCACCATGGTGCTTCACTGAAGCCCTGGGCAAAACACAGTTCACTTCCGTTCAACAGACACCCATAATCATAAGCATATCATAAACCAAGCCGTTAGCATTCAAGGCGCTGATTGGTTCGTCCCTGCTGCAGTGTGATATGACAGCGCCACCTGGTAGCCATCCCCCAACACCTTGTGGCGTTTATTTCTTTAACGTTCATTTCTCCTTCGCTTTTCTCCCCGCAGGGTGAAAACGGCTGTGAATGGTTTTACCACATTTCGACATTTCTTAAACGGATAAGATTTGCAACATTTTGCATTACTCGCGTTTTCTCTAAATTGAATGCTTTCTTCAATTTACCTGTTTTTCCTCGCCTCATTTGTTCTCCGATTGCCTTATGATTGAAGACAAAATTGAAACAAAAGTGAAGCAACAACAACAACAGCAACAACAACAGCAATTATAATAATAATAATAATAATAATAATAATAATAATAATCGATAGTGACAACAATAATAATAGATGTCATAAGAAAATCTTACCAAATGTTAAAGACGTCAATTGTGGCCCTAATTACAGGAGCAATGGGAACAGCGCCAATGTGCCTAATAGAAAAGTTTGTGATTTTCAAATTCAAACAGAACAGCTAAGAAGACGAAATCTAATCGTCAACGAGAAATATTTGTCAAATAATGAATGTCACTGATGATAATTGTATTTAAATATGGGTAAAAATGTGAAAAATATCTCTAATTTGTGAAAGATTTGGGAACATGAAGGTAATAGCTCCACGCATCATTATTAATGGGCTTCAAACATTGTTTTCATTTCTATAGGAATCTTTATCTGTTGGACTATCTAGCTAGTTCATTTTATTTACATATGTATGTCTATCTTTCTGTCTATTCATATATATATATATATATATATATATATATAATTATTTTCATATATTGGTCCCAGTATATATAAATAGTCGAGCCAAAGCATAACGCACATTGATTGTGATGAAACAGACTATCGCCGCTGGATGTTGACCTCACTGTCTACTTTTATATTTACACAAGCTCTATCCCTGATATTGAGCACATTAAACTATAAATATACCATACCTTAAAACCATATTTTAGAATATATATCTGTGTGTGTGTGTGTGTGTGTGTGTGTGTGTGTGTGTGTGTGTGTGTCTAAATCCGAAGTGAAAGATTATTTCAAAAGAAGAAGAAAGTAAAAGTCATATTGTTGTAGAGCAAGAAAAAATGATTTCCGTACATTGATGCTGTGAATTACTATCCCTTAAAGAAAAACATATTTATGAACATCTACTAGGATCTTTTACTCAAAAAGTTAATAACTTGGTCAATGCGAAGGTTTCGAAAGTAAAGTGGAGCCAAGGATGTTCTGGGTACTTTAAAAGTGATTTTGGGTTTAACCAAGCAGAAACATTAGACACAAATTTGTCTTTTTTTAATTTTTTAATATAATGTGATCCAAGAAGAGAGCTATGCTTAAGCAAGGACACCCGGATTCGTTGTTCTAAATAAAGAAATGTTGTAACATTGTGGATGTAACTGATTTATCAAATTACCGACCGAGTCAAATGTCAGAAGAATAAAAAATTATAAAAATATTAAGAGCTTGCCAAAGACTTGAAGCTTAAGGCCGTGCCCATTATTATTTTGTTTGTCCCAAAGTTCCTAGTAGAGATTAGAGATTAGTAGAGTTAGAGAGCTGAGAAAAAATTATCCCAACCAAAATTATGCTACGGCTTCCAACATAACAGAGGAAGAGAATGATAAAGATTAAAGAATTCTTGTTGTCACTTAATCTGTGTTCATTAATCCGAGCCAGGGAACTTGAGGAATTGGAGATTCGAAGAAGAATTGAGGATATCCAAAAATATGGTCATGTTAAGTTAATTGGGAATAACGTAGAAAATGTTACAGAAGCAAAACATCACAAACATCGAGTGGGAAGAATAAAAATAATAATATTGAGTTTCGTTAAAACCGATAGTCGGATTGATATGAACTTGTTTACTCATCAATAAAGCTCCACATCTTCTGAAAGTGATCCAACTAAGTGTGTCTATTTATCTAAATCTGTTCGTAGCTATGTACATCTTTTTATATTTGATATTTCATCGATTCGTATCTGTCTATTCGAGTCTTTCCGTGTGTGTATTATTCTATTCACAACAATCTCCTTCGTATTTCTATTCAAATCTTTGTATCGTTGTTAGTAATCATATACCCTAAGATATCGTTTGTGGATCCAAAAGTTTCTAGAACCAATACCGTTACAAGATTTATTTCATTGCATAATACCGTCGCTTTCAGTAAAGGACAAACGTACTCTCACCAATATAAAGAGGAACTCACTAATTTTACTTGTGCTTCGAATAAATATATTTAGAATCAGATGTAAGTAGAATAAAATAAGTATTTATTCTCTGTACTTGTTGGATTTTACAAGCATATAAATTTATTATCAGTTGAAGTACACAAAGGTGTTTCTCTCCTTCATATTTTGACGTGTGCAGTTCGAATTGCCGAGAAAACAAGTCAGAAATATTTCTCATAATTTTAAGGAAATTTTTAAAAAATTATCTTTGAATTTTACTCATATCTTTATTAATTGTACAATCGGCCAAGTGTGTCATTTAGATTATGTGCAAATATCCATGAGCTGACTCAAGAATAGTTTGATAGATTCGAAAAAACTACGCTGTTTTCTGGAATTTACCAAAAGTAGATACTTAAAAAAATCTTTTATATGTTTTAACTAAAGATCTGTTTCTTTTACATTCGTGTTAGGCAAACAAAATTTTAATTAATCATCAGTGAAAAAACAAAAGATAAACACAAGCACACGTAGTTTATTTACGATGCGTTGTTTGATGAAAAACACCAAAAATCTTTTTTAAATTTAAAAAAGACGCTGATAATTTTTCTCCAAAAATAAAACTAATTTCTCTTTGTCTTCCGAGAAAGCCTGTCAGTACTGAAATCAGGTATGCTGTTATTCAAGTTTCTGTCTTCTTTTATCTGAAAATGAATATTTTCTATTGAAGATTTTTAAACACACTATCTTCATTTTTTCTATTGACCTTCATCAAGTGGACAAACTGTATACAAAAATGATTTTTTGTTTGTTTTGGTGTTACAAGTCAGCAAACAGAAATTTAAAACTGTTTGCAGAAAGACAAAATATTTCCGCTATCCTGTTCTTAACACGGGGTGTATCCTAGGTCATTCCATATTTTACATGCGGAGATGATGATGATGATGATGATGATGATGATGATGATGATGATGATGATGATGATGATGATGATTCTTCCTCTAATCCTCTGAATCCTTTCAGGACATAGGCTATCATGGCTCTCTATAATTTCCTGCCCCGGCAGGGTTAGGGGTTAGGGTTAGGGTTAGCTAATTTTATTATCTCGCTATCTCACCCGTCATCCCTGTTCGGCCAAACAATTACACGAATTTTGCTATCTTTACTAAACAAAAACATTGATAGCGCGTTAAAATTCACACATTTGCTCATAAAGCTAATATATATACACCACGTCTTTCAATTTTCTCTTTTATTTAATCTTCTTTTCAAAAAGTGTAACGGGTACCTTTACATATGATCTGCTATAGTGACTTTTCTAGTTCTTTTTTTAGAGATAACTTTCCTCGAGTCTGTCTTTCAGGCTTTGGCTAGTTTCACCCTTAAGTTCTTTTCTATGTTTTCATGGAGTGTTGTAACTTTTATTATCTTCCTCTTCCGCAATAAACCGATTTTGTAAGGCATTGGTAAAAATAATTATGCTCTTGAAAGCTGCTCTGTGGCGTCTACAAATGCTTTTGATTCCTTCAACCGCGTTCATGTTACATATTTATTCTTACTTTCCCGACCTAATCGATGTCTCCAGGCTTTGTCCGATTTCAATCCATTCCAGACACGTTAGATAGCAATAATAGTTGTTCTTTTGTAGAATTCCTTCTTATATATTTTATCTTCACCTTTAGATTCAGGGAATCATTGCTGTGTATCATTAACCGATATTAAATGCTAATCTTTTCTTAATACAAAAGGATATTTTTGATTAAAAATCACATATAATCCCGTATGCATTTTTTATATTTCCAAATTGCTTAAAATGTCCTCTGTTCGGATAAAGACATCTAAACAAGAAAGACTCTTGTGATTTTACATAACAAAATGTCTAAAGTTGGTTTGATTGAATTCATAGCCTTTTACCAATAAATTCTTTGCACTTTCAAAATGTTATTTTACTTCAAACAGAATGAAGTCGGAACAAATTTGCACCGAATTAGTGCAGTCTGAGTTGATTAAATATACATAATGTAAGTCTAAAGTAAATGCTTACACTGAAAAATACTTGTCTAAAACGGTTAGGAACAGCTTTGAGATCTTCAGCGTGTCATGTATATCCAATATCTATCTATCTATCTATCTATCTATCTATCTATCTATCTATCTATCTAATCTCATAGAAATCTATGATAAAATGGGGGGAAAATGTTCGCGTGACGCGTCCTTTTAGAATCCATAGGACCGGAAGAAATGATGCTGACGTTGATAAGACTACACATGCGCATGAAGGAGAGGGGACGGTGAAGATTTAAAATTTAAATTCGTTTTTTATATATTTTGGGCATATAGTCGATATTTAAATCTAATGTCTATCTATCTATCTATCTATATATATATATATATATATATATATGTGTGTGTGTGTGTGTGCGCGCGCATTTCTGTGCCTATAGCTGGGTTACCAGTACAGGTCTAATACCTGAAGACGCTATTTAACACATTAGTTCCCTGCTTATCTTAGAATTATGATTAGAAATTATTCAATTCTGATTACATAACAAAATAATGTTTAATATAAAAATACAATGAATGAATCATCAGGTGAATATTATTTATTCGAAATATTTCTTGCCAAATAATAGGACTCTGTTATACGGTAGAAATACGATATATATATATATATATATATATATATATATATATATATATATATATATATATATATATATATATATATAAATTCAGTGTAGATCTTATAAAATGTAAAAAGAACACTACATATGGTATTCGATTTTCACCCTCTCTTACAGTGAGAGAACATCGGGCCACGATTTCCTTTTACAAATATGAACATGGCGCATAAATATAAAGAACTCTCCCCGTATTGACTTGGCTGAAGGCTTGATTCGTTTTCCATATTTGCTACCAAATACATTTTAGTATGTACGCACTCTTTTATTCAATAACAAAATTAGGTTCGGGAACATCAAAATTACCAATTTTGTCTCTTGCAAAATATTTCCCCCAAGCAAAGTAATAAAAGCCACTAGGATGGTAAAGAATTACTGGGAGTGAAAAAAAAACAGTGAGGAGAATAAAATAACAAATTTCAAGTAAACAGATTTAGATTTTTGAAGAGCATAGTTGATAAGAAATGAGGATCCGGAAGAGATCCACAAGCGAGAAGTGCAGCAGAGGAAACTATTAGCATAGAATTTACGGTTACAACTAGCAATTTCAACAGTAAATCATGCGACATAGCTACCAATCTAGTATTCCACTTAAATTTGTGATGTCGAGCTCCCAACGAGGAAAGCACATCAAAACAATTTCCATGAAATTATTTATAGAAATTGCAAAGGGAATCTACGTTACGGTGGTGGGAAAAGGACTAAAATCGATATGCCACGTCAGGACCGATAAAATTGCAGATTCTTCTTTGAATATTGTCAAAAATTTCTAGATATGAAGCAAAAACGCCAGACCAGATGTGGCAACAATATTTGACACACGGATGAATGATATACTTATAAATATACAAGACAGATTCAGGCGAGAAAAATTGTCTAGCACTACATAGTGAACCAACTTTCCGAGCAACAGACTTCGAAATTGATTCAATACCATAATTTTATTTCATGGCAAGAAGGCGCAGTGAGTTGCTCTCTTGGTCGTTAGAATCAGCCATGATGATAAATGGCACATCTTTTTCTGTTTCACTCCGTCGTAACCTTGGATGAATGTTCAGTTTATCATTATTAATATCCCATATATACCGCGATAGAGATTTTATTCAATCTAGATGATGGTAAGTGGATGTTATACCTCTTGTAAAACATGCCTTCAGTCGAGTCAATATGATTCAAGGTGAGGAATCCATCAACTTCAATTTCGGCTCTATACACGACGTTGCTCGTTAAACATTGGCCATTTAATATTATTCACCACCCACTTATAAATACATATATATATATATATATATATACATACATACATATATATATATATATATATATATATACTGTGTGTGTATTGAATAAATATATGTGTGTATTGAATGCAATAAAGTGTGTATTGAATAAATATATATATAGAGAGAGAAATAAATGAGGGTGTTGCAAAATTTTCGTCTCAACCATGAAGAAATTTAAAAACAAGTTCAGTCATTTGATCTGATTTTTGGAAGTGGGTAATGTTGTGAATTTTGAAGAACCTTTTTGTATGTTTTTGTATGTATGTATATGTAAGTGTGTGTGTGTGTGTGTGTGTGTGTGTGTGTGTGTGTGCGTGCGACCACGCGTGTGTGTGTGCGTGCGACCACGCGTGTGTGTGTGCGTGCGACCACGCGTGTGTGTGTGAGTGCTTATACCTAGTTTTTGTGGGCGTGTACATATAGCTGCAAAATTCTATTTGGTGTAACTAGAAATTTAAATAATTGCAAATGAGTGAATCTCTTTAAATGTTTATATCAGGCACGATTTCCGCACGTGAAACGGAATAAATCGATATATCTTTATATTCATCTAAGCATAAATGGACGCCAATCAGTAGGCGGGTGGGGAATACGTCCTTGTCTCTGCGTGTAGGTATCTGGTATATATGTCCCTATCTATGACACTAACAGCTTGTACAGATATGAAACGTTGATATATTTACTGGGAGATTTTTACTGTATCCGATAGTTAAACACCGTTTTCGATTTATCATAAAATTTAAATTTAAAAAAAATATAAAATAAAATTCTTTTGAGTTAAAGAGAATTTTTCTACATTCTATTCCATTAAATGATAAGTGTTTTTCCAATTTCACTCCATAAATGATTTTATCTGGAAGAATTTTTCAAAAAATATTGATTTGTATGTTTTCTATTCTTTGGATCTCGGGCGATATTTGAAATTTGCACTTACGCAAAAATTTCAGCGTTTGTCTTTCTTTTTTTTTCTTTTATTCTCTTTCTTTCCTTTCATTTTTCAGTCATCACTTCTCTTCATGTTCCAATTTTTATCCTCTTTTCTCACATTTCATCTTTTCTCTCCGTCTGTCACTATCTAGATAAATTATTTATCTCTTCATCTCTCTCAATATAGATAGATAGATAGATAGATAGATAGATAGATAGATAGATAGATAGATAGATAGATAGAATGTTGAAGCATCTTACTTCTCACGACCTCCTATCGAACAAAACATATGGCTTCCGTTTCGCCAGATATACTGGTGATGTGTTAAGAGCCATCAATAAATTTGTATATCAAGCTCGGGATAAGAACGGTGAAGCTCGAGCTTTGGCTCAAGATATCACGAAAGCGTTTTTCAGGGACGTGCCAGAAAATTTTTCTCGTCGGAAACCATCTTGAACATTTACAAATCTACCATTCATGCTTGCATTGAATACTGTTGTCGAAACTGGTCTCAGACTCTTACTGTACATCTCGAGATTCTTGACAAAATCCAAAGAAGCATCTGTAAAGGAATCGATCCTGACAATGCATCTCTGCTGAATCATATGCTCCCAGAGCAATATTAAAGTCTGGGTAATTTCTTTTGTTCCCCAGATAACCATTATGGATTAATATAGGTTTTTGTGCCTGATTTATGATTTTGACTTTGCGTTCGGTATTAAGACAGTAATTTTTTGCTAAATTGATAGAAGACATTAGCAAATTCTTGGTGATGGATGTGTAAATGTCACAAATATCGAATTGGATGAATATACATTCTTTCTTCCTTTTTATATTAGTAAAGAATACTATGGATTCTACTGTTTTATGCCACTGATTAATTCCCAGAGCATCTTTCGTGTATTTGCATGCTCTTTCAAAGATGTTTTTGCTGATTTTACTAATATTATTTTTAGTTGGGTTGAGTAATTGGCTTAATGACTTTAATATTGCTATGGGAGCATATGATTCAGCAGAGGCATGTGAATTAGTTGGAATCTTGTTATTATGGCGATTAAGATTTATTTTCAACATTAAGGAGATCTGTATCTCTAGAAATGTCGGTGTAATTCTTCTCTGTAAACCAAGTCCAAAACATATAGAATGAGAAAGGAACTGATATTTTTTCTCAAAGATAACGGGCTAAATATTACCACTAGTGCCAATGCTAAAGTAGTCAGCTTTCTCAATATGACCTTGAACTTGCATAATGGTTATCACAAACCAAATACCAAAGATCTATATAACCGTAGATATGTCAGTAAAGAATCAAACCACCATAATAACATGATCGATAATTTGCATGAATCAGTCCGATTTAGATTATCTACTGCAGCAATAAGGAAATATTTGATCATAATAAAATTATATGAACGCTTTAGAACTAAGCAACCATAAAGTAAGTTCAGAGTATGTAAAAAAACAGAGAAGGTAAAAATAAACAGAAATAACATAGGAGTAACATTATATGGTATAATCCACCTTTTATTCATAATGTTCAAATGAATAGCGGAAGAATTTTTCTAAATTTAATTCATAAGGACTTCAATCATTCACCAACCAAAGATTTTTAACAAAAATAATGTTAAAATCAACTATAGCTGCGCTAAGCAAATAAATACATGCCAAATGTAGACAACAGAGTTAATCTGTAAATAAATAAATGCAACTGCCGAAAAAATATGATCTGTCACTTCAACGGTCAATGTACGACTGATAATATTGTATACCGAGCTAGCATACATTCCGGTAAGGATGTCAAATTTTATTTTGGTTCCACAGAAAATCCTTGGAAATTTTGTTTTCCCAATCATCGAATGACATTAGGCAATATAAAATACATAAACAGTAGTGCTCTCTCAAAACATTTCTGGCAATTAAAGAATCATGGTGGTAATACACTCATTATTACGTGGAGTGTTGTTGCTAAATATTACAATGGGAAAGACAAGAGATGTAATTTATGTCTTGTTGAAAAATTAGTTATCTTAAACACTTAAATAACCTTAGCTTATTAAACAAAAGAAATGAACTGATGGCCGCATGTAAGCCTAAAAAGAAATCTGTTGAAATACGTTGATCCAGATTAATTTTAATCTAAATTTTGGGGTTTTTTTTTTTAAATAAAAACAAAGTAATCTTCGTTTATGCTTCATATAAAACATTAATATTCACAACTCTATCTCTCTATATATATATAGCGTGGTTCTTCCTATCTTACTGTCATATTTTCAACAATATCCCCACACGTGACAGTAGTTGACGTAATTTTCAGTTAACAGTATGAAATTAGCGTTCTCTAAATTCTTCCAGTTGCTAAGTTGTTTTGTTATTATTAGTTACTTTGTTTATTAAATTCATTTCGTTTTTGCCTTGAAAATATCCACATCGGACGAAACATGTCGGCAACTATTACAGTTGTCCTATTGTCTTTTACATTTATAAATATAAATATATATTATGAAATGGACAAAGTCCGACAATTATTTTAAGACATTTTTATGTTTATACATTCTTTTTATAGATACAAATATTTAAGTAAATGCTCTGTTTTATAATAAACAGTATTTATAACATGTACTGGCCTGAATATCCAAGAAATTTTCATAGAAAATATTCGTCCTCTGACAGGAATCGAACCTGTATCCTATACGAAACCGTCATTTAGCCTGGCATGCTCTTAACCGATCGCGCCACAGAGGTCGTTCGGTTAGTAAGATCGAATTTGTCCATTTCATAATGTGGGACGTCATTTGTTTACATTTGGATACGCTTTGAGCAGATATGAAGGTACGTGAGAGATCCATGGAAGATTGAATTTTAAAGGCAGTAAATTCGATCTTGATAATCGAACGATCCTCTATGGCTCGATTGGTTAAGAGCTCGCCAGGCCAAATGACGGTTCCGTATAGGATACAGGTTCGATTCCTGTCGGAGGAAAATTTCTCGGACATTCAGGCCGGTAAATGTTATAAATACTGTTTATTATAAAAGCAGAACATTTACTTAAATATTTGTATCTATAAAAAGAATGTATAAACATAAAATGTCTTAAGATATATATATATAATATTGTTCATTTATGTACGTGTGTGTGTGCGTGCCTGTCTGAAGTGATTTTTTAAAAATCGCAATTTCTCTTTAAAGTATAAAGTGACTTGACAAGTAGCTAAAGAAGTTGTCCATTTTCCAGTGCACCAATTTCTTTTACGAACATGCATAAGAAATCTGATTTTAAAGACAGACAATTATCCTTATTTGGATATTTGGTGAAACACGATCTTCCTTCTTCGATTTTTCTGTCGAGTTTTGTTTTGAAAACCAAAAATTTCCTTAATTCTACTCTCTTCCTTCCATTCATTCTATAAGTTTTCTCTTAATTTTTCCACTCATTTCGCGTCGTGTCTCTTCCATTTCCATCTGCTACCTGCCCCTCTCCTTCCACTTCTTCTGGCCATTCTCCTCTTCCTCTCTCATAGTTTTGCTCTTTCTTCCTTACAATTTTAATTAACATTCCGTCCACCCCCTCTTCATTCTACTTATTATTATTATCATTATTATTATTATTATTATTATTATTATTATTATTATTATTATTATTATTATTGTTGTTGTTGTTTTCTGACTCGATTTACTTTTTACATTTCTCTTTTATCAATATCACTCTCTCCTCTGGCACACGCTAGCTTTCTTTTTTAAGTAAACTATTCAACATTCTTCTAACTTTTCTCACAGTCTCTACTTTTTTCTTTTTACCAGTATTTTATCTCTTTCTCTCTCTTTCTTTTTCTTTCATTCTTTCTTTCCCAACTATAACAACCCCACTACATTATGTCTTCAAAATTATCAACACCCTTCCCATATATTGCTTATAATCTCGAATGCAAGAAGTCACGTTGATTTTCTTTTATTCAAAATTCAAAATTAAAAACAAAAAACATGATGTCTTCTCTTTACACATCTTGATAAGAGAAAGCCAATTAATTATCTACTCCAACATCAATAATGACGTTTCCTCTCGGCAAAAACACCACACCGCTTCCCACTCAACGTTCTGTGACTTTTGCTCGTTCCGTTTCCAACACAGAGGAATGCCCTCTTAACAAGCAAAGCTATCAATTGAAATCAACCGACTAATTAGTTAAACCGACGTATAAATCGGAGAGGAATGAACCTAATCGAATTCTGATCACGGCGATTGCTTGAATCAATACATTGATTTCATAAGAACAATTGCATATATTGTTTCCAGTTTATTTCATATATATCGCAGTTTTCTTACCTTACTCTTATCCGTCGTCCCAGGAATAAATAGATAGATACAATAAGGCAAATCTGTATCTAGTAATAAACATAGTAAATTCATTTTTTTTTTATTTCGAAACGTTACGGAATATGACAGACATCAGAAAGCCGGAGTTTATTAAATTCTGAGAAAACAGATGTCAATACATCAACAAGATGCCATTATTTTTATATTCCACATGTCTATTAAAATCAATACGCTAACATTGGTTTGTAATAAGTCCACAAACCCTTATATTTTTGTCTCTTGGTAGGTAGAGTTTTGATTTTGGTTTTTGATTTCTAGAAACTGGTCCTTTCCAAAATATTTTGCCTAAAGAAGCAATATATTTCCGATTTAGTGATGATGCTTTATTAATACAACCCCGGAAATAAACTTGAATATATAGTTTTACGTTATACGATATTTATGGGTAAAAATGTTCAGTATCAAGTATAGAGCATACGTAAATATAAAACTGAATACTGAAATCAATACCGAACGGCGACAGTCTGTTTTGGGCCATGTTTGTCCTGTTTTGGTTCAATCATTTTTATATGCTGGTCAACGGTGTATTATGGGTAGCAAGGTCTATTGTATCATTCTAACGATATTTGGGTAGTGGGTAACAGTTATGTTTCAACTTATTCTAGAATAACTTTGGATCCCAGTGAGTTTATTTGTAGCTGTGTTATGGCTACAAATTTTAATACAACACATATGACCTGCAGATTGTGTTCACGTCTGAAACAGACTGTCGCTGATTAGTGTTGATTTCAGTGTGACACTATAAAATGTCATTGGTTTTAGTTGAAAGGAATGTGACACTACTGTGATACTGGTAGTATGAAATAAGAATTAAAAGGGTTCATTGGAATTGCAGAATTGGAAGGGTTAAAAACGATAAGGTGAAAACATGAGTTGAAATATGGAGCAAGAAAAAAAGAAAAATGTTTTTTTCTGATAAACAGAAACGCAGAATAGGATGTCGAGTTCAAAATATGATTTGAGAAATATGGAAAGCGGATTTCTTGTCGGCCTAGAGGCAAATGGAATTGTTATAAATCGCAAAGCCAGTAATGTAGAGTATCGTTTTTCAAATATGCAAAATGGGCAGAAAATTATATGGGTCATATTGGAAAATCGACAACAAGGAAACAGAATTAATTTATAAAAATATAGTTGTTATCGTTAAAAATGATTGTTTGATTAAGTAACCGATCGCGGGTCGATTTTCGTCAGGATATAGAAAGGAATGATGAACAAAGTCTGTTGTCGAAGAATGTATTGTTTTGAATAAATGATCGGTTTGTTTGAAGGTCAGTCTTGTTTCTCCAAAATTGGAGAAAATAATTGAGATGAATATTTATGAGTCCTGAGGTGCGGTGGGAGTCGGGCGAAATTCTTATAAACAGAGCGCTTAAGCGACATAGCAGTTGGAGCGAGAGACGGCAAAAAACGCAGAGAAGACGAGAGAGCAACGGACGAAGGAGCTGCTGAACTCTATGTGACCTGCTGCCGAAAGATTTTCCGAACAACATCTTTCATTGCTGATTGAATCCGCTCCAAGTTTTAAAAGAAAAAGACAAAGTGTCACGATAAAGAGTTTAACGGTAAAGATTAATTTTGTTGCATCAAAAACTATATAAACAAGTTGAAAATTAACCCGGCTACCTTCTTCCTTATTTTGTTATGTTATTTTTATTCTCGCCAACGGAATCGTCCATTGTCCTATTGTAGCACGGTTCTGCAACGGTCTGATCCAGCATTCAAGTACGGACGAAATTCATCTTCACTGCTCTATGATCAAGAAACAAAACGTGAGACAGAAACAGATGAAAGAAAGAAACGGAAACCAGTTGACCGGCTGCGATACTGACCAGCGTGGGAAAGACCCAGGATCGAGCCCGACCGGCCGTGTTCACTTTTATTTTTACATATGCTTTATCGCTAATACTGAGGTATGAAACATTTATGGGTAAAGTTTATATATACATACATGTAATTTATTTTCCTTTGTTCTTTCATAGTAAAAGTAATACATGCCCCGTGTTGTACTTTTTTGACAATACGTCTTTATGAAAATGGCCAATCTCTGCATGAAATATAAAAACACGTAAAAAGTTGATATATCTGGAACAGTCCATTGACGATCTCTACAGTAACAGATATTTTCTCACTTCCTAATAATAGCATAAATCATCAGTTATCTCCCCTAGACTTCAATGGTTGCCCTGCAAGAGAGTGGCGTCATTGTTTGTATGCCTCTATGGGTGAATTCTCTACAGAAAATAACATCAAAATATGCAATTGCCTAAACGTCTTGCTGATCCAAGACTGAAATTCTGAAAGTTTCTATCCTTTTATACAAGTAAAAGTGATATTCTAAATCAGAAACAATGGACATTAACTTAGTTAACGTATGGATGTATTTCTCTTAGAGATGGTGAAATTCCCGACAAAGTCACTGAAGTGCCAATAAAAATCGATGGCACCAGTTCTTATCAGAGAAACCTATCAAATTTACTAAGTTACTTGCCCCAATCCAGCACCCGACCAAATGAAGGGAAAACAGGTTGGAAAGATTGTGCTCAGCTAATATGTTAATTGCTGAATTCCTGTCTATCTGCAAAAGAAAACTAGCATTCAAATCCATGACATTACTAAACAACTACCAATATCAAGCGTTATCCAACAAGCAAAGTCAGTATTTCTCTTTCATTCTTTCTTTATCTCTATGTAGGGCTTCGAATAAATGTTCAATTCATGTGTCAGGGATCTGTTATGTTATCGTAGCTACAATAATCCAGTCCGTTTTATCTCAAAATAACATTTTGCCATTTTGAAAATCTTTAGTCGATCGGTTTATGAAGTATCAAAAGGATTCTCGAGCTTTGTAATATATTTCATTTTGAGGATTTCATTCCGAGAACGCTTAAATAATTTACGTTGAATTAATTCCAATACCGGATACTCAACCAATGCTACCAACTGTTTTATTTATATGATCTTTTTGGATCTAACTATTCATCCAGCTTGAAAATGGTAAAACTACTGACTAGCAAAGGAACATTACATATAACGAAAGAATATTTTCAAGGTGACACGTTTGGATAATACTTTGGATGTCGAAGTATTTTCCATTCGATGAGCGTTTACCACACTTGCAACATAAAAATGGGTATTGTCAGCCAGTACAGATATTTGTCGGATTTTTTAGCCAGAGAAACGCTACGTCTATTCGAATGTGACATTCCAACGAACCAATTGCTGACTGCATTATTACCTAGTAACAGTTTGTTTCCAGGTTTCAGCAACTCATCAGAAATAATTTCCTTCAAACTCCAACATATACAGAAAAACCATCATACTTGGTAGATTCTATTTAGGCTGAGATTGAATTCCATTAATATTGACTATCTCTTTCAAAAGGTGCCTTTTGCTGTATCAGACACAAAGAAAAATATTTAAAAAAACTGTTTCTCCATTCCGTAAATTCCGGCATAAATAATTGATTGAGTGCACATAACGAGAAAAAAGCAAACTTCAAAGATACTTAAAACATTTCCTTAAAAATATGTAAAAATAATGGTGATATATTTTACTTGAAACTAATATATATATATGTGTGTGTGTGTGTGTGTGTGTGTGTGTGTGTGTGTGTGTGTGTGTGTTGAAGATCTATTACCGATAACATTAATGTCTAGTAGAGAGGCGGAATCTTGTAGAGAGTTATTGTCACTCCATCCCTGGTGTAACTGTCTAGTCTCTATGAGGGAAAATTTTAAATGCAGCAACAAACAATAAAAATAATTCCTTGATCAGAATCTTTAAAAATAAATAAAAATTCTAGTTTTAAATTTTTAATTAACTAAAACTAAAGAAGAAAAGCAATATTTTCATCGTTAGTCAAGGGGAAAAAAAGATTTTCACTTCTTTACGTTATTATTCAAAAAGAAACATTATTTCGTTTAGACTTGAAACTTACGTTTATAATAGTTTCCTTTCTGTGGTAAGCTTTATTAGCAACAAGTATTCACTACTAATTCTCTAGTAGTTTACTCTTCAAAGTCAGGACAGGTTTTTTTGGTTTTTGTTGGGTTTTTTTGGTTTTTGTTGGGTTTTTTTTGGTTTTTGTTTTGTTTTGACAATATAAATTTGGAATACTTAATTTCGGCAAAAGAAAATAAATGCAGTTTCAAAATCAACTTCACCAAATTAATTAAATTCTTTTTGTTTTTAGTGTTCGATACCGAGATGTTTAGGTTCTTTGGTGATACGCTTAGACTTCTTAGAGGATTTGTAGGGGACATTTTTGCAGAGTTTGAGTTAGAGAAGTTACAGGTTCCTTGTTCAGCCCATTCATTTGAATCACTGGACACTGGTTGTGCTACTGTATCTTTTGATTTTGGTATGTTATTTCCATCCGAATCTGTTATAGGACAATTTGAGACTATTGTAATTGCTTCAGGTTCAGAGATTGTCGTTGCCTCCCCAGCAGGAGTGAGGTGACGTAGAGAAACACTAATTTCTTTTCCATTTGGTATCCTAACGTAAGAACGTTATCAGCGTGAATTTTAGTGAATAGTTTGGGATCCAACCACTACAGTAAGCAAACATTCCAACGATTCTCTTCTAGAACTTTCATATTGAGATGGAGGAAGCAGTTCTTGCAGAGGTCTCATCATTTCGGGGTCTGGTCTAATGGTCCCATTACTTATTTCATAGCCCAGAAGTTTTATTTTCGTTACTCTGTAGACACATTTATTCTCATTTAAGGTGCGACTGTATTTTTCAATCAGTTCTTTGAATCTTACTTAGTGCCATGTTCTCTTTCATTAATACTAAAAATGGTCACGTCATCTATATACGCGAATGTTCTTTTTAGACCTTCCTTTTCGATTATTTCATCCAATTTTTTTAAACCCAGCCACCCCATTTCTGATCCCAAACAGCATCCTTTTGAAATTATACAATTTCCCACCATCTTCAAAAGGGCGGCCTGCTTTACGTAGGAGAACTTGGTGATACGGACTTTTTAGGTCTAGTTTAAAGTACAGACTATACTTTCCTATTTACGAAACGATAGTTGTAATCTGGGGTCGAGGATAGATATCTTTTAAGATAAAACGGTTTATCATTTATGAATAATCTATGATTAACATTTTTTTTGTCTCTCGTCCTTAGTTACCACTACTTGCGTGTTCCACGGTACTGGGCTCAATGATATTTGATTCCAACAGATTTTTATTTCCTTCCTTATAAGTGCCTCCACTTCTCTAGAGTATTGTCGGGATTTCACAGATATAGGTCTACAATCAGGCGACAGATTTTCAAAGGAGAAGGTGAAATCCTAATGCTAGCTAGTCTGCACCATTTTAGAGGTGGTCTGTCACCCTCAATAAATTTTCTATTTTTTGTGCAGGCCTTGAAAGTCTTGACCGAGGATCACATCAGCATATAAATTATCCATTAAGGATAAATTAAAGTTTTGTAAGTTTCGTACCTACTGTAAAATTCGCTTTACATTTTCCTACAATTTTTAATAACAATTCAGACGAAACCATGTTGATGGTAGAGTTAGTAGGTCTAACATCGAAGCCCATATACTGGGCTATCTTGGTTTCAATAAAACTATCACTACTTCCCGAATCTAATAGAGAGGTGATTGTTTTGTTGTTTGTTTGATTGTTTGTTCATGAAACATTTTACCTTGGCTTTCGAAACTCCCTGTAGCTGAGTAGTTAATGTGGCCATGGCGTAATGCAGCAGAACGACAGAATAAAAGAATGGAAATATGAATAAAAATGAACTAAAAGAAATGGGAACAGAAAGACAGAATAAAATCATTTGGAAGAGAAACACAGAATAAAGATAGAGAAAGAAAGAGATATGAGACGAAGCGAGTAAAAAGAAGACAGATTAAATGAAGTGGTAAGAAAGGGAAAAAACTCAGTAAAATAAATTGGAATGATGAGGAAAAAGAGGAATGAAAAGAAATAGAAGAAAGGAAAACTGAATAAAAGAATTAATAGAAATAAAGGAAGAAAATCTGTAGGAAACAGGGAAACAACGAACGACAAGAATTAAGAAAGAAGAAGGAATAGCGATGTGAGAAGAGAAAGAGGAAAACAGAGAAGAAAAGAAGATAAAGTAAAAATAAAAATGGGATAAATAGATGGAGACGATGTAAACAAATGGAGATGTTGACCTGCTACAAGAAACGGATTGAAGGGAAAGACGAATGTGAGTGTTGCATTTGCCCAGGTGTGGCTATGTGATTTGGTACTTTAGAACCGCTACCGGCTTTGCTGTCTATTTGGTTCTTTCTCTCTTTTTCTATGATTCATTGTTGGTCAAATCATCTAAATTGTACTTGGCATCAGTTTCCAATAACGGGTGTCTGTTTTTAATCTCATTGTAGTATCGTATGTAAATTAAAAAGACAAGTATGAATAGAAAACAATTAGCGAACATAGGGTGGCTAGCAAATCCAGTTGCTATTCAGGACACGGAGAACCTCTACTACGACTACTACTACACAGAGAGATAGGCAAAATGTAACAATGGCGTCGCCGATAGGATCCTTAAATTCGCTGGATGACCCATAACACAGAGAAACATGGATAAGAACTTTTGCTGTATTTGCAAGAATAAAAAATTAAGTGACACAAAGAGCGATGGAGAAGAGAACGAGCTAACAGATTTCTTGCTACCGCTGGATGCGAAGCTGTGAAGAAAATTTCGACAATGTGTTACCCGAATAAATTAGAAGAAATGACATTTGAAGAATTTATTAAAATTATAAAAAAAGAACATAAGACCAAAGAAAAGATTGGTCATCGCCGAAAGAACCAATTTTTTAGAGACAAGACATGTACCCAATGAGCCCATTATAGAATACTTACATAGATTGAAAGAACGAGCTAAGTATTGTGAATTTGAAAAATTGTAGCATGGGAAATGACTATAGAAGATGAATTAATCCTTCTCAGAATAACTGAAGGCTTGCAAGACCAAAACCACAAACGAAAAATACAAGAATGTCTACATAGTAGTATCATGAGTTTGGAAGCTAGCGTCGAGTTCTTACAAGAATCAGAGTTGATTAGAGAAATTAATCGAACAAAAGAAGAATTCGAGACGTAAAGTACTAGCACAACCAAATCCACAATTAAATGTAGATATTGTGGAAAAAGCCAAGTGAGGGATAAATACAAATGTCCAGCTCTAGGAAAAATATGCTCAAATTGCCCAAAAAAAGGTCATTTTCAGAACGAATGCAAATACGAAAAAAAAATAGAAAGAATACAAACGGTACAACCCCCCCCCCCGAAGAAGAAGCTGAAATATTTACAATAAATGCAGAGGTAGAGAAAAAATAAGGTAAATGGCCAAATATTTAACATGCAAGTTGAGACAGGCAGTGAAGTCACGTTGATACAAAAAATTCTGGATAAAATTAGGACGACGTAAATTTAAAACAAAAAGCAGCATCCAGTTAAAACAATTTGATGTAACGACTATAAAAATAATGGGTACATTTCAAGGCAATTTTAAAACCGGCAAGAATCTTTTAAATAATTCCCATTACAGTTGTAGAATGCGAAAAAGATCACGGATTATTAGGAATTGATCTATTAAAAGTAGATACAGTGAGACTAATTAATTTCATAGAAGCGGAAGAAAATGAAATAGGATTACTGAAAGGCTATAAAGCAAATATTCGACTAAAAGAAAATTTTCACCCAAAATATATAGAGTCAAGAAAATTTCCAATTCATATGCTACCTTTGGTAGTATCCAATTTAAGCAAAATGATACAAGACATACTAGAAAGAGCAACTCAAGGTGGTAGTAATTATGTGTCACCGATAATAGCGATAAAGAAACCTGGCGGAGATTTAAGGATATGTGGTGATTACAAGCCACGAATTTGCAAAAATGGAACACTTTTCAAAATTTGATCTCATGGCACAATACAACCAAATAGAAATTGACGAGAAATTCAAGGAAATCGCCACGATAAACACCCCTATAGGCTTACTAAGGTGGACTCGTATACCGATTGGAGTAAAGACTTCGAACCATATTTTTCAAAAAGCAATTGAAAGAGTCTTATTAGAAAAAAAAATATAATCATATATCAGGACGATATATGAGTAGGGGCAAGAATTAAAGAAGAATTAAAATATAAAACAGAGCAAATTTTAGTGACATTAAAAAAGGCAGTCATGACTGTAAACAAAGACAAGTGTAATTTTGACTGTAAGAAGATATCATATTTTGGATATCAAAATATGAAAAGAAGGCATATCACCCGACGATAGACTAACTAAGAAAATAATAAAAATAGCTGCTCCAACAAGTAAAAAAGAATTAGAATACTTTTGGGGGCTAATGAATTTTTATAGTAAATACATACCAAAATACAACGACATAATAGAGCCATTTGCAAAATTACGCAAAAAAACAATGAATTTAACTGGACACAAAAGCAAACTATCGTTTTTGAAACACTAAAGAAACTACTGAGGAATAAACCAATAATAAAAGCCTTTGATCCACAAAAGTATATATTGCAAAAGAAGCACTAGCTATTGTATGGAACATCGAAAGGGCACGAAACTTTTGGATAGGAAAAATTCTTATTAAAATCGGACCACAAACCACTGGAATTCATTTTTACCCCGAGAAAAGAATTGCCAAAAGTCACATCGTCAAGAAATTTACGGTAGACAATAAAAATCATGGCCTTCGATTTTGACATAGTATACGTAAAAGGAAACACTATCCCTCACGTAGACGCTTTATCAAGATTACAGTTCAAGAATGAAACAAGAAAAACAGAAAAATACTAAAGATAAAATAATACACTGAGTAGAAACGGACGTTATTCCTCTAAATAGACTCAAAATAGAAACAAGAATAGAAAAATAGACCCGTTATTAAGCAGAATAGTAGAGAGAATAAAAACTAATATATGAGGCATGTGTTCGATGGCAGAGCTACCTTTTAAAGGCATGAAGCACAAACTAACCATAGAAAATGACATAATATGCAGTGGGGGATATAATAGTAGCTCCACAAATACTGATAAGGGACATATTAATAGGAGTACATGATGACGTGCATTGTGGCATAACATCAACACAAAAGAAAAGACTAAAGTTACAGCTTGGTGGCCAGGATATTCAAAATATGTAGAGGAATACGTTAAGAGATGCTCAAAATATGCGGAAATGAAAAACCAAGCAAGCAAAAATTCACTCATGGCCCAAGGAGACAGAGCTATAGGTGAGGGCCCACATGGATCACGCACATATCAAAGATAGGTGATTGATCTTAGTATTAGTGGACTCATATTCAGGATGACCAGAAAAGCCACCACAATAAAGCAAGTACTAAGAACTATATTCTCAAGGAATGGGGTACCCCAGACAATAGTCACCGACAATTGACACGAATTTTGCGATGAGAACTTATTTGCGGGGTTAAAACAGATTGGATGCATCTTATACAAGACGCCACCATATCACCCATAATCTAATGGCATTGCGGAAAGAAAGGTACAAACGGTAAAAATGGGATTTAAAGCATTCTCACCATTTAATGAAAGCATAGAAGCCTATCCACCAAAATGCTCTTCAGTTACAGATCTATTCAGTCCTTTGGCATTAATGGAAAGACAAATCAGAGCCCCCCCTAATTATGTCCTTTGCAACGAAAGAAAAGGTATGGTATAGAAAGAATAAAGAGTCTGATCCAGAAGAAGCAAATTTCCTGATACAAAAAGGACACAACACGGCTATACTTGAGAAAAAGGGACAACATATACTGGCACATGCAGATCAGATCAGAAGTAGAAACGAACTGGATAACGTAGAAATGGAACATCAAGAACAAGAAGAGAAAGAAAGATGTAAAAATGGAACAGAGCAGGAAATAGAAGAAAGTGAGAATGAAAAAACAGACGAGTATGAAGAAGAAAATGAAGAGAGACTGAGATCACCATTAAAGAAAAACCAAGAAGAAGGACAACTCAATACGAAAATAATCAGGAATAATAAAAGAGAAAACAAGGATATACGACCTCTGCTATTGAGGGAGGTATAGTATCGTATGCAAATTAGATAGACAAGCATAAATAGAGAACAACTGGTGAACATAGGGTGGCTAGGCTTAACAAACCCGGTTGCTACTCAGGACACGGAGAACTATACTACGACTACTACTACGCAGAGAGATATGCAAAACATATCACTCATGTTGTGACTTTTTTCCTTTCCGTTTTAACATTGTTTTTAAGGAAAAATTCTACAAAGGGGAGATAGAGATTGATACGTGAATGATGGTTGTTGATTGTCCCTTGACTACTGGCCACGGACAATCCAATTATAGTTGTTTTATCAACATTGCCTTGTTAAGTGTCAGGTTTACAGTGTTGCTGGGGAGGTAAAAATAAAAATAATTAAAAGAGTTTATTTTTTCCTGATTACCTCAAAACATTTGCTAGATGCTTAAGGCGAGACCCTTAATGTTTCTTATGCAGGGTTAACACAGAAAAACAGCGAGTCCTCTTCTTTGTGCCGAGTCCCCTCAGGAGGTTGGCGATTATGGCTCTCCACAACTTCCTGTCTTCTGTAACTGTCAATAAATTTTGTCATTTTACCGTCCCCCAAAACCTTCTCCGCTATCCATTCACTCAAGATCGCTAGGTATGTTAGGCGTTGTTCTCTTCTGTTCCTGTTGCCTTCAGTCTGTACTGTGAGTATCAAATTCCCCAAGTTCTCTTTCCTCATTATGTACCTAGAAATTATAACTGTCTCTTCCTGATGTAAATTTTAAGTGTCCTTCTTGTTTATATGGTCTCCAGAACGCCGTTGCTCATATATTCGATTCATGGTATTCTCAGCATCCTTCTGTAGAACGACATTTCTGTTGCTCCAAATCTCTTCTACGTCTCTGAGGAGATTTTCCAGCATTAACCGCCATACAGGAGCACTTAACCTACTTAAATGTCTGTGCAAGATGATTCAGGAATGAAAATTATTGTTGAGAGCAACAAAAGACGGGAAGCTGTGAAAAGACATGACAGCACATATGAAGTAAGAGAGAGCGAGAAAGAGATATGAGATTACTACTAGTTTTACGGATAGACAATCTCATCTGTGATATGACATATGACTCAAAAGTAGCATTTATTTATTCTAGGGTTACACAAGAGAGACAACAACAAATCTAGAAGTGAGTAGTTTTTCTCGATTTACGCTTATACTGTAAAGTACTTTCACGAATCACCCCCCCCCAAATATAGTCTCCCATTATGTTTTCGTTATACGATTCTTGATAGTGACGTTCAAAGTCTAGTGAAAGTGCTCGCTTTGCTCATCTCAGTACGCCCCTTAAATTTTGCCGTAGTTCTTCACCACGGTCCCTACAAGCTATACATTCCCTAAGAAGCTCCGAACCACTGCAACAAAGCTGCTCACGATGCTTTCTCCATCCTACTGAGCTTATTGGGGAATTATTTGCACATTATGATCTACTTTATTTGTAGTTCGACGAAGACACCGGCTTTGATTCTGCCGCAGACAGTTTACGGAAGAAGTCTTGAAGGTACTTGAAGGAACTGCAGACTCATTATTTAGAGCTGTGATAAATTACTTCATAAATCCCAGTGTTAAGTGCAGCGGTGAACACTATACTTTCCGGGAGTCTAACGGTGACTCCCATTTAACGTTGTTCCTCCCCACACTGGACTCGGTCCGCTGTGGTCAGTCCCGCCTGTGGTAGTATGCTAGTTTGTCCCTGCTGTCCCAAAGGCAAAAATAAATGGTAATAGCCGCCTTGGAGACCCATCAGGAAGGCCACCATTTCTAAGTTTCCAACAACCTCCCTGCCGTACTCTTCACATTTCAATGTATCTAACAATATCTTGACACTGCTGTATTTCGTTTTGAGTTGGACCGAGTGAACCAGGGTAAGAGATGGATACATGTTCCTGTCGTGAAACAGCACAGCTTTGAAGCTTCTGGATGAGCACCACTTGCTGGGGTGACAGGCGATTCCAAGTATCTTAAACAGACCGGTGACACTGTGGCAGAAGCAAAGTCCATCTTGACGAGTGAAAAAAATGTAAAACATTGGTGATGCTTTCTCTGACCTGCAACTTCCACACTTTTATCTAACAAATTCCATTGCTTCAGTCTTGATGCCAAAAGCTCGGTATTGAAATTTGTGAGACCAAGATCTCTGATTAGCTCTTTAAGGTCTTTTTGGTTGGGGTAGAATGAATTTCTCTCCTCAGCTATGCTTCTATTATCTGAATCAATGACTTCATCCTCTTCTAAATTGCCATTCTCTTCTGAAGATGGTTACTGTCTCTTTGGAGGAATGGATACGGGGAGCTCAGGGCATATGGCACTGGGGCGATAGGTGACAGAAGGTCTGTATATATGACAGTAGGTGCATTCGTGCCAGATCATCGTTTGGTATGGTTCACCTTGCAGTGGTCAGTGGATTCCCTTTAAATTCGTGGGTTTGCAAATGTCATAGCTGTATTTTCCTCTCTGTACCATCCTGCAAAAGAGCAAATATGAATATAAAAATACGAATATATTTTACCCGGTGTAAATGAAAAATTCTAAAAACGTACTTTTTTGATTTTTGAAATTTCTAAAAATTCGTACGTTGGATATGTAAAATCCAGACTTTGGACCTGAATCAATTTAGCAAATGCCACAAAAATACGGAATCTAGAATAGTGAACGTACCTAAATTCCGTATTATTATGGCACTTGCAAGTGATCCAGTATAGAAAACATCCATGATACTGAAAATACTGATTGTTCAAACATTTAATACATATTTTCATTAATACTGGTTTTAAAAAATAAAAGGAAAAATGTTTAAATTAAAAAAGAAACCCAAAACGTTTACACTTAAAAAATCCACTATCCAAACAAGCAAAATTTCTATCTTATCTTCTAAAGTTCTTTTTGCAGAGTTCGAAGGTTTATCTTAATCCCCGATAAGCATGCAAAAATATACTTTGTCGGCTTCACACATTTTAGCAGTTGTTGCCACAGGATACTTTTTCGTTTTTGCCTTGATAATTTCAACACAGACATAGCAAAATGCCTCTGCCGAATGTTTCCAATCTCTTGAGGTGATCTGTACTTGTCTCCACTTTGACAACTAGAAGTCAACTGAACTGTTGAGCTTACGTTCCCTGTATTTATACTGCCATCTAGGTTACCAGAACCTTCTAGAAATTCTTGAAACTTCTCGAAGGTTCTTGAAACTTAAAGAAAGTTCTAAACAATTCTCCTTCAGTAACTCAGCTCTGAATTTGTCTGGAATGTAACAAAAAATATGTTAGTTTCAAAACATCGATGTCCATGTCACAAAAAGCAAAGTTGTAAAGGAAATAACATTTCCTTTGCTTTCTAGTCTGACCAAAGGCAAAACAAAGTCAAAATGTTGCTACACAGTAAACTATCTATCTATCCATATATATATATATATATATATATATATATATATATATATATATATATATATATATATATATATATATATATATCAGAGAGTATTGAAATTTCCTGGCCTTACCAAGAAGACCTTCCACAAAAACCTCTTATGTTTGATAATTTGTTCTCATTTTCGAAAAGGAAAGTGATCGGCCCGAAAACATTTTATCACGCGCTTCGTATATATTCAGGGTTACATCCTTGTTTTTTATTTGTATTTTTTATCCTGTTTTTTTCCCAGTCCATAAATTGACAGGTAACTTTACCCTGAAAAATTTTATCCAACTTCCTCGTGTATATGATCAAATGAAATGTTGCTAGCTCCGCCGTGGGAAAATCCAGATCAAAACCGACAGGCAAGTTTAAAAAGTGGTGAGCTGTAACTGGGAGCTAAGGGAAGCCAAAGATTTCGTGACGAACAAGAGGCTGTAAGATTTTCCTTTACTTCCAATTCTCAATTCAAGAATTATTACAACACTTCCTGACAAAACATGTTTTCAAGTTTCTCTTATCCCTAATCGTTGACATCGTTTATTTCTTTTACTTATTGCTGGACGGTACTTTTCTTATTAGAGTTGAGAAATCTCACCAAAGTTCTACCTAGCGTCCTAGATTGTTTGTTTCATTTTGGTAGCAATATATATATATATATATATATATATATATATATATATATATATATATATAATAACAATAATAAAATTTGAAACCAATTAAATAATCTGGATCACAATACACGTTCCAAGGCAATATACTTGTAGGAATTCTGACCAATGCCCATTGCCAAACAAATATTTAACTAAATCTCTTGTTTATCTTTGTACTATCTCTACAATAGAGAATCCAACGGTTAAAAAATTCTATATTGATAGTACTAAGAATTCTTTCAAGACTAGCTGATATCAACATACCTTGTCCTTCACCAATAGTACTTACAGAAATAATACATCACTTTCTAAATATTTTTGGAGTTTAAAAGATGATAATAGGGCTCCTAAGATGAAACGGAAAATTTTAAAAATGGCAGGGATATGTAGATCTTTATATGAACCCTGTTTTCTTTGCTTAGATGAAAAATTGGAAATTATTACATTCAGTAAAAATTTCTTATTATATCAAACGAATGAATTAACCGTAAATTGTAAACATTGTTTACCTCTTACCTTACAATTTAGTTAAACTTTGGAATTTGATTATGCTTTTTCTTAGATTTTAGTCGTACTGCGTTGCAGCATATATGGCTTATCTTTCTATTTGTAAGATTCATTTGGATTTAACACAATTTTTTATTAATCTCCTGGTAGTATGAGTAACATCTTGTACGGATGTATTGGTATTTGGTTGGTATTTTTGACATTTTACATTGATTGGTTATTGTTATTAATATCTTGTATGAAGAACAGTTGCATATTAATTTACCAAATGATTCTATACATTTAATTTGTTTAGTAGTTTCTTAAAGAAGCTATTTATTTATCAATTATGGAAAATTTTTATATAGGAAACTCAAAAAGCATATAACTTGTTTAACATTTTGTTAAATTACATCTCCACTTCAATTTTATTTCTTAGGAAATGACATTGTCTAGTTTGTATAATTTATGTATCCACTAATATCTGCTCCTGTTTATGTCTGCCACTTTTTATAATATTTGCTTCTTCGCTTAATTTAATTTTGTTTTTCTTTTTTCGTAAAAAGAGTTTGTATTTTGCTTTTAGATCTAAATAAATCGTTCACTCGATCGTCATTTACAATCGCCTAATGAGATGCATTGATTGCCATTGAAACTCGACTGCAATTGTGTACTTATTTTGGATTGTTTTCGGTGTAATATCCTAATATTATATATATATATATATATATATATATATATATATATATATATATATATATATATGGATAAAAAGTGACAAAAGAAAAACTATACTTAGCCGACGCGTTTCGCCTTCTGAGGGACTTTATCAAGCAATGTAGCATTTATTATGCTGCACGTGTTTATATACATAAAGGCCATGGGTGTCATTGGTTTATCTAGGCTTCTAAATTTGCGAACGTTCATGAATGTTCATCAGGTGGTTGAAAGTTCAGTCAAAGCATGTGGAGGGCACAAAGTGTTCTAATTCAAAGTCTGGTGAAAAGTAAAATAAGCGAGTAATATTCAATATTTTTTTAAATGAATATTGTTTGGATTGTGATTACATTGTCATGGTATGAGATGGACGTTTGTGCTGTACACCTTCAAAGAACGGAATTATGGATTTAACAGTTTTCTTTTGATTTTTCAACATATTTGTTGTTGTGTATGTTTGCCTGGGAGAGTAGTAATTCTTTCGGGAAATGTGCAATTGGGAACAACACCGGGGCGTAGATTGATATTTTGATAATATTCGATGGCAGTACTTTCGAGGATATTCCTTCTGAGTTAATTACTCTTTCTTTTGATGAGTGTGACATTTTTTAGATCAAAACTGTGCTCAAATTTACGTTTGTGTATGCCTAGTACATTTCTTAAATTGTTATTTATGAGGTTCCTTGTGTGTTCATAGATACGTGGTTTTGAATTTCTGCATGTTTCCTCAGTGTATTGTGTCGAATATTTTTGGATCTAAATATAGATCTAAATTACTATATAAATTGAAGTACCAAAAATCAAGGGATAGTTGAATTAGTGTTGTACAGGATCTCCTTTCACCCCGTCGAATTTCAGCAAGCAACTTGACGTGACATTTATTCCACAAGTTCAAAGCTTACAGACTAAAAGCATGTTGAGCTATGACATCTTGAGAGTTGGTCACAGTAAGTTGTCACAAAGTAATGCACTATGCAACCCACAAAAGCCTACACAACTATTCCATAACTTTTATCACGTCAGTATATATATATATATATATATATATATATATATATATATATATACAGGAATCCAACCATTAATGCGTATTCGATTAGTGCGCTAAAATTTTACAATACCAAAATTTGATTAGTGCATACATAATACATAATTCGTGCGGTAAACATTCTTACTAACTTTCAATTACTATTTTTAAAATCCCAGTGTAACCATAGTAATTGAAAATTAATTTTTTTATCGTTACCGATGTACACACTAGCACCACTAATCTGGGATTCATTTATATATATATATATATATATATATATATATATATATATATATATATATATATATATATTTGTGTATTTAGGCAGCAATCCTTCTTTCAAGCACATTTCATTAAAAACGACTGACAAGGTGCTTTTATTTAGTTTTTTATATAATTTCTCGTGCGATCTAATAAAGTTTTTCTTTTCAGAGGATAAATTATATAAAAATTGTCCGAATGTTCTTTTCCGAGCGCTTTCGGCTATACATTTAGCCATTATCAAGGATTATATTTCAACTGTTAGAATTAGAAATAGTTTGTGTGTATATATAAAAGGGAACATAGAAGTCAACACTTAGAGGCGACAGTCTGTTTCATGCTAGATGCAATCGTCAGGCAACATATATATATATATATATATATATATATATATATATAAAGTAACAAAAAAGTTCTCTCCGTTTTTTTATTAGTCATTGAATGAAGTTGAAATATATACGAAATGCGTGTAGCAATTGTTTTCAAATTCGGACAGCCGGAAGTAGGAACATCAGACGTTATAAAAAAACACTCGCACCGTGCCCGGCCATCAGTTATAAGCCGGAGAGCTGTGAGAAGGATGGAAGTGTCTAGAGATCTCGTTCGGGGCTGTTTGCTTTACGACTTCAAAGTGGGCTTATCAAGTCGCCGCATATGTCAAGCGTTTGGAGATAGTGCTGTGGATGAACGTACTGCAAGGCGTTGGTTTAGATAATTCAAGTCGGGAGATTTGTCTCTCTATGATGAGCCTCGCAGTGGACGACCACAGGTCTTGAATGACGGAGTCCTTAAGGCGGCCATGGAAGAGAACAGTATTCTAACGTGTGGTGAACTTGTAAGACAGTTCAACGTTTCCGATGAAACAGTTAGACTTCACCTGCACCGCCTAGGTAAGACGTACAAACTGAGCAAGTAGGTTCCACAAACGCTGTTGGAGGTCCACAAGGGACAACGTGTGGCAGCCTGCGTATCGCTGCTTTCTCGCCACCGTACCGCATCCTTATTCAATCGAGTGCTTACCAGTGATGAAAAGTGGGTTCTGTACGGAACTCCCAAGCGTTCCAGACATTGGTTGTTGCTTCAGGATGCTGTCCCTCACACCGCAAGACCACCTATGCACCCACGCAAGATTATGCTTTGTGTCTCGTAGACAGGTCGTCAAGTGGTTCATTATGAACTGCTACCAACGGACCAAACGGTCACTGGAGACCTATACTCGCAGCAATTGAAACGTGTGCAACAGGCATTGCGCCAGAAGGAGCCAGCACTGGTGAATCGCAAAGGTGTGCTTTTCCTCCATGACAACGCCAGGCCGCATGTCGCGCGAGTGGTCAGGGATACCATACAGCAACTTGGGTGGGAGACCTTGCACCATCTGATTACCACCTCTTCCACGCCCTGGATAATCATCTTCGTGGGAAATCCTTCATCAATGAAGTAGACTTACGCAAAGCCCTCACGGACTTCTTTGCGTCAAAACACCCCGAGTTCTACCGCAAGGGCATTGAACAGCTGGAGACACGTTGGCAGAAGATGCTAGATTCCGATGGCGATTACTTCGAAGACTAAATATAAATTACACATACTGTGAAGCGTTTTCTTTTTTTCCTTTAAAAACGGACAGAACTTTTTTGGTTACCTTGTATATATATATATATGGGGAGAGAGAGAGAGAGAGAGTGAGATGGGGGGACAGTGAGTAAATTGATTGAAACAGACGCGGTAAAATTAAAAAACAACTGAATCATGATTATTTACATTTCAAAAGCATATATTTATGAAGTTTTGTTAACTAAATAGCTTTATATTTAGAAATATTTATAGCTTCTGATTGGACAGACATGATGAGTGACTAAATTCATATTCAAATTCTTTTAAGTTGTAATCTTACTTTTGCCCACAACTAAAAATCGTTTAGTATTGTCGTCCACTACAATAGATAGATAGATAGATAGATAGATAGATAGATAGATAGATAGATAGATAGATAGATAGATAGATAGCCTAATAGCCTAATTCCGATTGAAACTTCTTAAATTGTAAGAAAACTATCGATATTTTATGTGTGGTTGGCTGGGATGCATGTATTATTGCTTTTTGCTTCCAGTTTTATGGCCCGTGGGAATGTCAACGCATTTCGGTGATTTTGTTTCCGGATTATGAAACACGTTACTTTCATTGCATTCGGAGTGAACGCAAGGTTTAAAATTATAATGTCTGCGGATTGGTACTGAATGAAGAAGAACAATACGATGAAAGCGTGAAGAATAATAGAGAGTGATTTAGAAAGAAAGAAAGAAAGAAAGAAAGAAAGAATGAAATGTAAATGTGTGAAAGAAAAAAGAGGTAATAATGAAACAATGTAAAATAAATCATTGATAGCAACAATGATAAGAAAGTAAGCGGAATTTAAAGGAAGATATTGTAAAGGTGAATAAGTGGAGGAAAGTTAAAGGGCAAAAATATTAGCAATAAAATTAAAATCTTATAGTAAAACCTATTAAACTCCTTTTTGTTTGCACGAAAAAAGAATATACAAAAAGATATAAAGGTTTTTTTTCCTTTAAAAATAAATTGTCCAGTAAGTTCATTGGCACTTTTTTTCTTTACATTTTTTCCTTAACAATATTTTCTTTTTCTTTTATTTCTTCGTGCAATATTTCATTGGTGTTTCCTTTGCGCAGTCATATTGTCTTTTTAAATACCCACCCTTTTCCCCTCTCTCTATCTCTCTCTCCTCTATCTGTCTCCTCTATCTATCTATCTATCTATCTATCTATCTATCTATCTATCTATCACACACACACACCATCGTTTCCAGTTTCTACTAAATTATTCACTTTTCACTTACATGGCCAAAAAATTAAAAAATGGCCGAATGCTTTTCAGATGAACAGTTTAATAGCTTTTTACCTTTTTGTTGCAGAAAGTCGAACGAAATTAGATTTTCTTTGTCTTGTGTGTCTGTAGCTGAACTGATATTTAGAGATTTTCTTACGAAATGCCTGCTTCGAAATGTTCAGTACATATATGGAGACACACATGCACACACATTCTTACAAACCCTCACAAAGACATACAAATATATATGCGTGAGCGTATATGTGTACACAAGGATCCATCAGTGAGTTTAGTAGTGGAATTTTGTTCTGAAATATTTACTATACGAATGAGTGCTTATATATATATATATATATATATATATATATATATATATATATATATATATATATATATATACATATATATATATATATATATATATATATATATATATATATATATACATATATATATATATAGGTAGTAATCCGTTGGATATTAAATGTTAAAACTGACTTAAAAAGAGCGCTCAGTATTTATTTTCATTAAACATAGAAAACATTTTCGTACAATTGGAATTAAGATGCCATTATTTAATGATCATTTTCATCCTCGAATTTTAAATTCTACAAACTGACACCATAAACAATTTGAAACATCGTCCGAATTTTAAATTTAAAATATTACATTTTTATTAAAATATTTAAATATTTAAATATATATATATATATATATATATATATATATATATATATATATATATATATATATATATATATATATATACGGAATTTAACTATTAAAAATATAACCAATGTGTATTTAAGCTGCAATTAGAAATCTTTCCTTTGTGCTTATTTCTTTAAAGAACATTAGAAAATACGTGTTTGGACTTAGTAAGTTTAAATATCGGGAACACATTTTGGATCTTGTTCTTCGGCCCGTACCGGAAGCTAATACCAGGATTAGAAACTTTAACATTTCCTGAACAGAAACACTATGAACGTTACTTTTTCTTTTTATTTCTCAATTCTCTTTATTCGCTATTGAATTTTTACACACGGGACAACATATAAGCGAAAATTCTTCAGTGAGCAAAATGCATATATCAATTATTAAATACCTTTAAAATCCTGATTCCCAAACTAAAGACAATCTTATTTAGCTTAATAAGTTTTTATAATTTTATGATGAAGAATCTAAAACTTCTTTCTGCGATTAATTTTTAAAGTCAAAACGAATGATAAACGAGTATTTGATATTTATTAGTGGAAACCAATGCATCTTAATCTAGGAATATAAATAAGAATATGAACGGCAATTTTCTCTACGAAATAGGATAGGAATTGTACAGCCTACATATTAATTAGGTGCTTCTGTCTCATGTCGGACGCAATCAACAAAGTGCAAGAAAATCTTTAGATTATGTGTGTGTGTTTCTCTAATAGTATTCAGCATTCAAAACAGAAACATACTTTTACACCTACACATTATATATGCATATATGATACTAGTGAAACAATATATACGCACATACATACACACACACACACACATATATATATATATATATATATATATATATATATATATATTATGAAATGGCAAAGACAAAGGTAAAACGTATCTTAGTCGACACGTTTCGTCCTCTAGGGGACTTTATCAAGGCAAATGTAAAAATATCATTTTATGACATGTATTTATATACAAGAGAAAAAATGTTATTGGTTTTTACATTTTTTTGGTTTCCGAGTGCTCATGAATATTCCTCGGGTTAGCGGAAAAGGCAGATAAGTTCATGGATGTGAAGTCATACAGTTCAATACCTAATAAACGAAGGTGTCTAGGAGATTTTTTATTCATATTGTCTATTTACGGATATAATCTATCTGAATTTTTTACATATATATGTGTGTGTGTCTATGTGTGTGCCTATGTGTGTGTGATTTTTTCGTGTTTTCTTGATCTTATTCTTATATATGATGTCTAAATTGGAAACTTCACTAGGCTTAGCATATTATGGCAAACGTGCAAACGTGGCTATGTATGATTCCCTCTTCCTCCTAATGAAAAGGATATTCAGACATTGAAAATTAGCATTCAAAAAGCACGCTTCTATCTAAACCTGAAAACCGATCCCTGGACAACTATTCTTAACACTAATTAATTAATTAATTAATTAATTAAGATAGATAGATAGATAGATAGATAGATAGATAGATAGATAGATAACACAGACACACACAGAACATACATGCACATGTCAAAAATCAAGAGATTGATCAGTAGTTTTCAGACTTCATATTAATATGCTGCATATATCTCCTCAATTACCAAAGATGAACAAGATTTTTTATTTATGGTACCAAACATGATACCAGTTGTAATTCTTATGAATCGTGGTCGAATAAAATCTAGAAATCGTTCCTCAGCTCTACGCCACACGTAAATGATCATCACTTGAATGAAAGCAAAATCTACTTTCATCACAACAGACTGCAGAGTGTCATGCAGTCTCTAGTCGGTCATCAGAGAACATTCCTGCAAATCAGAGAGATTAGCGTCACGATCTTCTCTACAATCACTGGGTTAAACAGATTTATCTGGTCACCTTTGACAAACATGTAATAATATCACTTTTGCATGTTCCTTATACAGACATGATCCCATAAGCCATTAGGGCTGTAAGAATATATATATATATATATATATATATATTTTTCTAGCCGTTGCAAAAGTGGGTGTATCTTAGGCTAGAAAGTCTGAATGAGCATATCTATCTTCAGGCCAGATGTGAATTTAGAGTTTTTCCTGTCCTGGACTGACAACCGAAGATCGAGAACCCAATCAACCCTTCTAAACAACCCATAATGGGTTGGGTGTGGTTAATAGATGGATCCATACTTTTCCCAATGACATTTATGTAAAAGTGAACGCAACAGACTAGCCCGAAATTTGAATTCGAACCACCTATCTAACCGTTATTGCGCACATCCTTCGTATGTTGAAGAATATGTAGTGGGATTTTAAGTTATACGATTTTCTAAAATTATTAGCGGCTAAAATTTGACAGCATCTCCTATTCATTATCTCTTACTCCAAGGTCATTAAATACACAAGCAAAAACTAAAAATTTCATACACCGTTATAGATACACGGGCAAATTCTTATCTTATCACTCGGTCGCATCTAACAATACCTCGAGTGAATAAACAGTGTAGATCGCACCAATTCGCTAAGTTAAAGATAAACTCACAAAATAAAAATGATGTAAGGAAGAAAAGCATACAAACAGAAGAAATAA
>OZ038504.1:96572361-96629861 GCA_964036315.1 Acanthosepion esculentum
AATATACATTCATTTTAATAAAGAAGTGAACTTGCACCTTGCTTCAAATTTAGATGTAGGGGTGAGATTTATAGCAGTGCACATCCACTACAAAATTTTAAAACCGGTACATTACGATACGAGACAAATATCATACCAACTGTACCAGCGGGCCTCGGTGACGAAGAGGTAACGAATTAGGCTCGATATAGCGCTGCTCGATCACTTGATGAGTCCCAAATATAGGACGAAACGGTCGTCCAGTGCTTTCTGCATTCTGTTGAGGTTTCTTCTAGACTCGATAAATTACTCATATATATATATATATATATATATATATATATATATATATATATATATATATATATATATCGATTTCACCCCATGAAAGTCAATAAAGCCACTGGAAATCAAGGGGTTACTGGGTACGTAAGGATTAGACAACGGAAACTTTATTAAGGAGCAAGAACAAAAGAAGAGTAATCAAGAGCAGAGTAGAAAGCGATTGACATTGCATTTACATTTTTGAAGATTAATGTTGGCTGGAAGGCATGAAACCGGAAGAGAATTTTACAAGCAAAAGTGCGAGGAAAGAAACTTTTAACATAGAACTTACGATTACATCTAGCCGACTCCACTGTATATTGGTGACACATCTCTCGCCTGTCAAGTATTATGCTTAAATTCATAAAGTCTAGGTACCCTTGCGAAAAGCTCACCCAAACAGTTGCCCGGAAATTATTTATAGTAAAGACACAGGGAGAAAACTTTACGGCGGTGCGAGAGTGATTAAAGTTGATTCGCCAGAACAAGTCCAACAATATTTTATGCTGATTGTTCTCTGGATTTTATCAAGGATTTCTAGATATATGGCGGGAGCACCAGACCATATGTAAGATTCTAAGCATGGATGAATGGTAGACTTTTAATGTAATCCCTATTCCCAAGGACGTGCAGCCATACAATTTGGACCCTATCTCTCGTAGATATCTTCACCTTGGGATGGCTGTGAGGTCAGGTTGGTTACATACAGTTTTAAACTGGCCAGTTAGTTGGTACCAGTTAGGTCGTCGATCGTCTAGAGATGCTGGTAAGTGTTGTGTTTCTTAATGACAAGAAAAGAGGGGTTGTCCTCCCTTTGATTCAATAAGTCGTGATATTTTCTTTGACGACTGGGCTGAAGGAAAGAAAGTCGTGCTCTTGTCGGAAAAAGAAGGCCTGATCTTGGCTGAAAATGATAGTTTCAATAATAGTAAATAAAGATAGATAATTTACAGTTTGATATCGCTTAATACTTCTTGATGGGGTAGCGAGTTGGAACCAAAGTCTTTATTCTTAAACTTTTATCAGAGAATCAAACATCGAGTTAAGTTTAGGCGGGTGTGAATTGCGGGTGTGTTGATCAGCCAATTTTCGATGTGTCTCTCATCTGCTGTTCTCTCAGCTGTCTCCCGGCCCGGCTGCCTCTCCGGCTGTCTCTTTCTGCCGTTTGCAAAAATGCTGTATATATAAGGACCCATCTACCCATGCGTTTTCTGAGCCTCCTTTGATCACAAGATGTGTCTAAAAGGGTCATTTTCTTTGGTTTGTTTTTAACTTATTCAGACTTTAAATATCGGCAACCTTCAAGGCCATTTGCATTCAAAATAACAACATTACATATTCGTCTGATAAGCTTTCAGGCTAACATAGACAAAACAAATGTTGTCACCTGTCAAAATCTGCAATCCTTTGAACAACAGATTTTTTCACAATCAAATTTCCTAGGAAAATTGGATTTCACCAAAAGAATCAACTTATAAATGTTTCTCTTCCATTCGCTACCACCAAAAACCGGAAATATAAAATACACTTCCCTAATAAACAAGTTACATTGTTACAGACATAGATATATAAGATAGATTCTGGAGAGAAAAATTGTCTAGTATGGCACAGTGAGCCAATTTTCTTAGTAGCTAGCTAACCTATCAATAGATTCAATATAGTCTTGATATAGTTGAGGCATTCTTCTAGTCTTCGGGGGTACAACCAGCCCTCCATATTACTTTGAAGAGCTTGTGTAGCTCTTTGACTTTTTACTACTATACTTGTAGATTTCGGACGGAATAGCATCCTTTCCAGGTGCTTTACCTGAATAGATTTGTTTGACGGAGTCCAATTCTTCCTGCAAAGTTTACTCGAAAGACATTTCTTGTATTTCAGGACGTTGGGATAATGACTGCAATACCGTTTTCACCAGTGACGAAATATCAGTTAGATATCTTACCCCTAGGCCATCGTCGAACGGCAAAAAGGAAGGGAATTTTAACGTTTTTCTCTATACGTCAGCGACTGGGAGAACACAATTTATACTTGAAGAGTAATACTTAATAGCAGTAGGAGCCGCTGTTTTTAAAAAAACCTTTTCCCTAGAGAGCCCAACCAGATTTCCGGGAGCATATATAGTCATCCACAGACAGACTGTTTCGAAACCCGACTGATTTGACATCAGTCAGCTATCTTACCCCTAGGCCATCGTCGTACGGCAGAAAGTAAGGGAATTTTAACGTTTTTCTCTATACGAAATACGCAAGGGAGCATATATATATATATATATATATATATATATATATATATATATGTGTGTGTGTGTGTGTGTGTGTGTGTGTGTGTGTGTATGTGTGTGTTCCAGCCAGTAACCTTGAAAGATGGACAGTTCAAGTGTCACATCTGCAACTAATGCTCTTCTACTTCTTTTTTAATAACTCTGAATTGCAATGAATTCTTGAGAAGTTTTTTTTCCTTGACTATTTGCTTTACCAAGGTTAGTAAGTTCAGTCTGTTCTATTACTCACCAATACCTAATATGGGGAAAAGAGGGTTGATGCCCTTTCCAAATATAATATTACAAAGTCTAAGGAACAGTGGATTCTGATTTCGACTCGATTATTTCATTTTCCACGGGTAGAACCATCCACACATATTATACAATCCTATCTAATTAACTATCATAAATAGAGGCAGAAACCCTCAGTGGGAATTAAAACTGGTAAATGACATTATTCCTGTAAACTAAATTGTAGTTTGGCCGATCAAAATGTTCATATTAATCAACACTGACTGCTAGGCACTTATATATCCACTTGTATATGCCAAATAATCGTAAATAATAAGTATACTCGACAAAATTAATTGTAAAAAAGAGAGAAGTTTTTAGATTCTAGGAGCCAAACTCATAAAGAAGCCAAGTTAAATGAGATCTTCAGTTCATGCCTTTAGTCTTTCAATATATTTAACAGGTGATAAATCCATTCCGCCCAATAAAGAATTTCACTCGCTTTTTTATAGGGCGTTACGCTACCTTAACGTACACAAGTTAAAAGTTCGAATTTTTAAATTTGTAAAAATCACTAACATCCATAATTCTTTGTCTTTACATTTTAAGGTCATCTTATAGTGTTTTCTTCCAAAATAATATTTTTTTAAAAGTCCATTGTGACATTTGCGCAGTAAAACCTGTTGTCCAAGTTACAGCATTTCGGAATTTCCTTGTAATACCACAGAACAGTGTTTGAGACGTTGGATGTTTTCTTGTTTCTAGATACGATTTTTAGTTCTCTGGATTAGGAAAATAAATGAATTTTTCATCGTAAGAAACTAGCTTTACCGAAAATGACTTTTTCTCAATTAAACAAGAAGAGTAATAAAATTTTAAACGTGGACTGGTGATCATTCCTGCAAATTCATTGAAATCTTTGCTACTGATAGTTCAACGGCGTAATATTGTTGGGAATGTGGGTGAATTGTTGGAAGGGCAATGTGATATAAGATTTTATAAATAAATAAAAAAAGAGATAGAAGAAAACACTTGAAGGACAAAAGAATGAAAATGAAAATAAATAAATGGTAAAATGAGAATGACATAAGAAGGCAACAGGGCTGAGAAAGAAAGAAAGAAACAAACAAACAAACAAACAAACAAACAAATAAACAAACAAAGAGAATAAGAAGAGAGAAAAGTTTGAAAGAAACTAACCATAAAGATGGAAAGAAAAATGGAAAAAGAAAAATCAGAGTGAAGAGAAGATTCTGAAAAGAATGAAAAAGAAAAATGGGAAAAAGAAAATCAAAGAATGAAAAGAATAGATTTCGAAAATAACAACAAAGAAAAATTGAAAAAGAAAAATGAAAGAGTAAAAAGTGAAGATTTTGAAAGGAAACAGAAAGAAAAATGGAGAAAGAAAAATCAAAGAACGATAAGAGATTTTGCAAAGAAAGAGAAAGAAAAGTAGAAAAATAAAAGAGCGACAAAAAGAAGATTACGAAAAGAAAGAGAAAGAAAAGTGCAGAAATATCAAAGAATTAAAAGAGAAGAAAAGAAAGAGCACGGAAAATGTAAAAAGAAAAATCAAAGAGCGAAAGCAGATTTCGAAAAGAAATGTAAAGAAAAATTGATAAAGAAAAATCAAAGAGCGAAGAGAGATTAAGAAGGAAGATAATGGTAAATGGGAAAAGAAACATCAAAGAGCGATAAGAGAAGATTAAGAAAAGAAAGAGAAAGAAAATCAAAGAAAGAAAGGAAAAGATTTCGAAAAGAAAGAGAAAAAAAATGGAAAAAGAAATATCAAAGAAAATAGATTAAGAAAGAAAGGGAAAGAAAACTGACAAAAGAAAAATCAAAGAGGGAAAAGAGAAAATTAAGAAAGAAAGAAAGAAAGAAAGAGAAATAGAAATAGAAAAATGAAAGATCAAAAGGAGAAGATTTCGAAATGAAAGAGAAAGAAAAGTGGAAAGAGAAAAACGAAAGAGCGAAAAGAGAATATTTCCAAAAAAGAGAAAGAAAACTGAAAGAACGAAAACAGAAGTTTTCGAAAAGAAAGAGAAAGAAAAATGTAAAAAGCAAATGAAAGAGCGAAAAGAGAAGATTAAGAAAAGAACGAGAAAGAAAAATCGAAAACAATGAAAGAGCAAAAAGAGAAGATTTCGAAAAGAAAGTGAAAGAAAAATGGAAAAAGAAAAAGCAAAAGAGGAAAGAGATTTCAGAAAAAAGAGAAAGAAAATGAAAACGGCAAAACAAATCGATTTCGCGAAAATTGAAGAGGCTGAAGATAGGAAAAATAACAAAAAAGAATGTAGAGAGCTAAAGATTTCAAAATTATAAAAATCAAATTACAACACCAAAAAGATGAAACCAAGGAGTTTACCAAACATAATGAATGAACCTTACAATATTTCCTTCTTAACGTCAACTTTAAATGCTTTTCCAAAATTCAATGGACGTCTTCCCACCATCACCTTCTAATCTTCCAACACCTTTCTCTCCCCATCATTATAACAGAGACGGGGGTTTAATTAACCGCTTGGCCGATCATTGGCGCTTAAGGCAGTGTGATGGAATCGATAAACAATTCCTTTTTATCGAATCATGGGAACATAAGACGTACTTGTCTTATCTTTGTCATCATTATAAAATTGATCGTGGATTTATTTTGCTAACTTCTAAAACATTACCAAGATGCCTGGGAAGACATTACTTTTTTTACTTCTAGTTTATTATCGTACTTATCTCTGCTTTGAGTAAAATTTTAAGAGTTTGTTTGTGCCATCACACCTCTACTCTCGATTCTCTTTCTTCCGGCCAGCCACCCATGACTCTATAACATTCTTTATATTCCTCTCTCTCTCTCTCTATATATATATATATATATATATATATATATATATAGAGAGAGAGAGAGAGAGAGAGAGAGAGAGAGAGAGAAAGAGAGAGAGAGACCGAGATAGGAAAATTCCAATATGTATCTTATACTTATATAAATATATATGTGTGTGTGTGTGTGCGTGCGTTTACTCGATTAAATACTGTAAGGTTTACGGCACACCCAAGACAGTTATAAATATATATATATATACTGTTGTTTGGTCATTTCGCTAGATTTTGAGGAGTGAGTCGGGCCTCGAACTTTTCAGCCGATCCTCATATATATTTCGAACTCACGCATTTTCTCGCAGGTTCTCTTCTTTCTCACCTATTTCTCTCTCTCTTATCATCCATTTATATTTTATTTTTTACTGTGACATATCCTTTTCACTCTTAGAATTCTGTGGTCTTTGTTTCTCTGATCGTCACCCACCATTCATTTTGTATAATGGCTGAGGAAATGTGTTGTTTCTTTTTTCATATTGTTTTGACTATTTTAATTGAAAATTCTTCAAACGAATGGCGAATAAAATCGACTTAAAGACAAGATTCTTTGACCAAGAAAGAATCAAAAGTCCTTCCTTCTTTTCTCGATTTTCTTTTCTTTTTTCTTTCTTTCTTTCATTGTTATTCTTGCTCACGAATCTTTCTTAAATTCTGTTTTCTTTCTCATATTATGTGAGAGATAATGAAAGAATTTTTAAAGAAATAATTGTAAGAAAATATTTAAAAAATAAAAGAATAACTCACATTCTTCTTTTTCTTTTATCTTTTCTTTGTTTCATGAATATTTCCCTTTATTTTAACTGTCTTTCCTCTCCATTTACTTCGTATCTTTCTTCACTTCCTTCTTTTCTCTCTATTTTATGCTTACGTTTCTTTTGCACTCATTATCATTATTTCTTTCTTTCTCCATTTTCCTATTTTCTTTCTTTCTTCCGCATCACATATTTCTTTCTTTCTTAACATCTCCACGTATTTTCTCTATCTATTTGACGTTTTTTTACTAATTGTTAGCCCGGTCCAAGGTCCAAGAGTCACTCAAGGTATATAATTACTGAATGAACGTAAAATCTGAAGATAAGAATTGCAGATTATGACGATATGTAGAAAATACTACGTTTTATCCTAGTTGATTGAGTAATTGTTTTCTTACGTCTTATAACACATTTTTGTAGGCTATTTTAAAACAGAGACATATTTCGTATACAGTACCCAACGTTCTCATGCGATCTTCCATCTAAGTACGGTTAATCCTAGACTTAAAGAGTCTTTCCGACAATTCTTCCAATGAAACCTTATTTAACGAAGCTAAGAAAGACTACGAAACAGCCCTAAAAGATAGTGAATTCCCGGCAACATTCACGTACTCACCACAGGGCACAAAAAAGACCAACAGGAAGAGAAATATATGTTTCAATCCACCGTACAGCAAAAACGTAACAACAAATGTAGGTAAAATATTCTTCAAACTCTTAAACAAACACTTCCCGGAATCAAACACTCTACACAAAATAAAATCACTGTAAAAATCAGCTACAGTTGCACCGAGAACATGGCACAAATAATAAAAAAGCAGAACAGAAAAACTATCAACAAACAACCCGAACAAATTAAACCCACGTGTAACTGTAGAATAAAGAATGAATGTCCCTTAAACCGCAATTGCTTACAAATAACGTAATATCACCAGATAATGAAGAAATAGTATACATAGCAGTAGAAGCAAAGAAACTATGCACACAAAACATCTTTCACAAATAGTAAATACGCGAACAACACAATGCTTTCTAAGTATATCTGGGAAATTAAAAACAAAACGCAAATCATACCAAAAATATCATGGAAAATTGGGAAAAAATCATGAGCCTACAACAATCAATCCAAAATCTGCAAACTTTGCTTGTAGGAAAAAATAGCTATTATTACCTTCCCAGACCAAAATAAATTACTAGATAAACGATCTGAGCTCATTTCAATATACAGACATGAAAACAAATTTTTACTACGTTATTTAAAAATCGAAAACTGAAAAGAATAAATAAAAATAATATAAAAACAAGTAAATTAAATGAACCCAAGCAAATAATAAACAAATTAACAGACCACTCCCGTTAGAATAGACGAAATAGAAAAAATAAAAATAAATGCATAAAATACAAGTAAAAATAATCAATCCAAATAAATATAAACAATAAACAAATAAACAAACCAATCCCGCAAAAATAACTGATAGAATAGACTACAACAATCAATCCAAAAATTGGAAGAGAAAATAGCTATAACTGCTATATAACGATAAAATATTATTACGTTACTCAAAAATCGAAAAACGAATAGAGGAAATAAAAATATACAAAAGAAAAAATAAGCAAATAAATAACAAAAAACAAGTAAAAATTAATCCAAATAAATAAATAAATTAACAAATCGCTCCCTCTAAAAATAGCCGTTAGAACTAATAAAAATAAACATAAATAAGCAAAAACAAGTAAAAATAATCGATCCAAATATATAAATAAATAAAATAATAAAAAAATGTCTCCCGCCAAAATAACAGAATAGACTATTGCAATCAATCCAAAAGATGGACGAATAAATAGCTTTATCTACCCAGACCAAAACAAACTATTAAATAAGCGACCTAAGCAAACCCCCCACCAATGTTTTACTACGCTAATAAAACATCGAAAACCGAAAAGAATAAATAAATATATAAAATAAAAAATGAAAATAAAACACAAGTAATATAAATTAACCCAAATAAATAAAATAACAAGCCACTCCCACCCAAATAACCGCCAGAATGGATTACCCACAATACACCATTGAACACATATACATAGTCGAGAAAAAATCACACACTCGCTGCCTGACGATGGTGTCTAGCATGAAACAGCCTGTCGCCTCTAAGTTTTGACATCAATGTTCACTTATATATATATATATATGCTCCTGAAAAATTTATTTCGGTTGAGCTCTCTGGGGAGGATGTGTGGGTTTGTAAACAGTGACTATTACGGCTAATAATGCAAGACTCTTCGGTAAATCGAATCGAGTTCTCTCAGTCACTGTGTGTTTATCTAAAAATAAATACGCTTAAATTCACCTACTTCTCTGTCGTGCGCCAACGGCTTCAGGGTAGAATTTCCGACTGACGCGAATTCAGCCGGTTTTCGATTTTAACCAGAAGCAACCGGACGTCTAACCACACTGATGAGCTGTGATACACAATTCCGGAAAATCCTCGTCGAAAATACAACTATACTTAAACATGAAAACAATAAACAAAAACTAAAAATTCTTGAAGCTATATACATAAAACAGTTGAAACCTAACCTGAACAAAATAAACTATGAAATCTCCAAAAATATCCTTAAATGCCTATAATTAGTAACAGAAGTCATTGGTTCATACCAACGGCTTTCCATACTCAATACTCATCGGATTCACTCTCGCGTGGTCATGTGTGACGTCATGAGCTGTCGTGCGATTTTCGCTTTCAGCGTTTTATATGCACGTGTTTATCGTTGCTTGGAAATCATCCATGTAAACAAATAATACTATCATCAATTTCTTGTTCGTGTATTGCATAAATATATTGTGTAATTGTCATCTTTGATAATGGCTTATGTAAGCCGAAAGCTCAGATTGGATTAAATAAAAAAAGTATGTATCAATATTGTGATTTTCTTTCATTATTTAATGATAATGTTATTAAGATTATCAGACTATATGAAAAAAAACTTACATAAAATATATAGACAACGCTTATCTATATTATTTAATGAGACATGTATTAATATATATATATATATATATATATATATATATAACTTTTTACTCACATCTTTATAACCTGATTTTTATAATGGTTGTTATTACTTGTTTCCTTCTCTTTACTTTCCCTTTCAGATTTCCACTTTTGCCATTCCACATGTTCCCTTCTTTCTTTCCATCTGACCCTTTTTATTCGTTGTCACATCATTTTACTCCCATAATTTCATTCTTATCCGTTTTTGCTTACCTGAATGTCTTTTCTACGAACTTTTTTTCTTCGAATCTCAACTTCGTTTCTTCCTATCGATATTTACACTCCCCGAAGTCCACTTAGATTTCTTCTGTAAATTTCATTTTCGCCTTTCATTCATATTTCTTCGTATTTTACGTCTACTTTCTAAGGAGTCTGTTTTTTCCGCGTCTTTTGATGATATTCTTTACCAAACTTTTTTCCGATTTTTCAATCATTTACATTTTCTGAGACCGCTTTCTTTCCCATTTTTCTTTTTGCTTCTCTGTTTTGTTTTTTTTTCTTCCAACGTTATTAAACCGCATCCTTTATTTTTAAAGACGGTTGTCAACCAAAACGGCTACGATTTTTAGTGATTGTGTCTTCTGTATATGAGGCAATAAAATCACTCTTTCTTATTTATCATTACATACAATACATTCGTGCAGACAGTTATTTATAAGCGTACATACAAAATAATACATAAAACTATCTTGTATATCTTTACTTTTTCTACTTGTTTGCAAAATTTAAATTAGATTTTATTTTTTAAAATAAGAAAAGGGTTTTATCTTTGGAATTTGAAGATAAGCAACAATCGTCTTCGACATTCGTATACTTGTATTTTCGAAATACATTTGCTTTGAGCAAAATATAAAGAGTTGGAAGAATATGATTTTAGAACTACCTCTCATTCTCTTTCTGTTTTTATGCTTATTCGTGTGTGTGTGTGTGTGTGTGAACGTATGTATGTAGGAATTTGTATATATGCATGTGTGTATATGTATGTATACGAGCACGTCTATGCGTGTGTGTAAGGGTGGCAAATTGAAATGATATGAAAGTTGAAAAACTGGAACGGCAACTGAAAACTCACATAAAAAGCAAAAAACGTCATCATATTTCTTTGAATTTACCACCAATGCGTTCTCAACTAATATTATAATGTTTGAATAATACTATTTAGTTCATATGTATTAACGACCCCCACCCCGCACACGCACGCACACACACACACACACAATTCAGATTGGTGGCTTGCGTCTAAATATAATGTCGTTTCCCTATCAGTTGGAGGATTTGATTGATTCACAAGTGTCTGAGCACACCATTGGAGCAAGATAGCGATCGTTCCTAGGGAATCGAATCGATATAGTACTGACATTGGGACAATATCTGTGACTCGCTGAGAAGAGGTGAGTTACAGGGAGGAAACCGGAGCCAAATACACCTCCTTTTGGGAATCTACCAGCGACATACATATCACTAAACACTTATATAAACCTCACAAACGGGCATTCTGACTAAAAACATCAACTGTAACTCATGTGAAATCAAAAGATGGAAATGTGCTATACACTAAATTTAGAGATTTATTAAGTTTGGAGAATTTCTATGATCTATTAAATATAGAATCAGATGTTGATATTATAGAAATCCCCGCTTCAGAGCAGAAACTCAGTTTTGATTTTTAGATTACCCTTCTTCTATAGGTAAAGTGCAGATATCAATAAAAAGGATAAAACTTGTATAAATCATGAAGGATATTTGGTATTTCAGTTGAAGTTTTTGACTTTCTTTTGTTGTCTATCAGGTTATGCGTCATTTTTTACAGTGAGATTAGTTAACCCTAGACTTGAACAGGTTAAGATTGTAGTGATCGGGGAAACATTCTCTTGGGAATCTGTTCCACGCAGCAGTGGTTCACGGGAAGAAGCTGTTCGAGTGGAACTTACTTGTCATCGATAACAGAGGGAATGTGAGTGGTTTCCTACAATGAAAGTTGCATGATGGGTCCTAGCCGTGAATGTTAAGACTGGCAGGACAAAAGAATGTAGTTTGTCCGAGCACTTTCCATGGAAGTAATGACAGAGCAGTGAGAAGCTTGTCGCATTCTGCCTGTGAGAAAGAGGTTGAGAGGGATAATTTATCATCCTTAAGGACTCCGAGACGCTTTTGAACTCCATCGACACTGGAAAGTGAAGACAGTACCGCATTCTCGGCCTGATATGGCTCTTGTAAAGGTATAGGATAGCATGAGTCAGGTACTTACTAGAGGGGTAAACGGAGCCGACCAACTTTAACAAAGGATCGTATGTACGAGTTCCATTTGAGGTTAGTTTAAGGCCCAATCGTCTTTCAGGGTACGGAACTTCTACGAGGGTACATTCATTCATCGCGACAAGCAGTAGTTCGGGGTTCGATCGACGATGATGGAATGTAGTTTGGTTTTCGAGGCAATAAATGTAACCAGACAGTTTTAGAGGTGCATCCGTATACCATCGATATGGAGGATTACAAATGATCTAATTATATTCGTTATGCAAATCAAAAAGGAACGTTAGTCCAAGAAATGACCACTGGGGAACGCCTATGTTGACTGTCAGGTCCCCGGATGACTGGACGTTAATAACTACCTTCAGTTGATTATAGCCTCAAAAAGCTTACTGGTGATACTCAGGAAACTGGTGGGTCGACACTGGAATGTGGAAGATCGCGTTCTTGAAGGGCGAGCATATGCTTGACACCTTCCACAGTTTTGAGAATTATTTCTCCTTCAAGCAGCGACTGAATAACTTCGCTAGGATCGGTGGATAATTCCGGGTTGATATTTATAAGGATAATAACTGCAATTTTTTCTGGGTCAGTGACTTTATTAGGGTCAAGGCTTTTGATAAGTCTTGAGACTTCCAGTGCTGTAATGAAAATGAATAAACGATAGAAATGATGTATAAAGACTGGAAGGATAACATTATTATACTACTTTACAAAATTAGGGACATACGTACTAATTGTGATAATTACACATGGATCATTTTGTTTCATGCAAAGTGGCAAAAATCTTCGCTTCTATTATCTTATATCGCCTCAATGAATAACGTTGTTTGCAACTGGGTAACGACCCTGAAATCGGCATTTTATAAGTAGATATGTAAAAATGGCCTTTGAGGGTTAAAATTTAAATAAACAGAAAATTAAAACATGCTTTGGTAAATTCATTGAATCCTAAACCAGATATTGGAAGAAGGAAATGAGAAGTTATGTTTATAGCTGATAAAGTAAGATTAATGTATTTTCAAGTGCAGATATCAGTGCGAAGTGCCTTTTCGGCCAGAACGGGATTGGTGTGCTGATAAGGGGTTGTTGGATATGCTTTTCGATGAACTCCAGTAGAGTGGTCATATGTTTATTTGAAAATGGTTAATGCAAGGTTTGAAAACTAGTAAGGGTGAAATCAATTTGAAACTGAGGACTAGAGAGGAACCGCATGTTCTTTTTCTGCAACAATCGCCTGCAATTTTTGAATTTCCAGCGAGGAACCTTCACCAGCAAGAAATCCAGATGGTTAATTTAAGGTAATATGGAAATAATGAAATGTTAGCTATGGTCATTGTGAATTGTCATTTTCTGGGGTCTGGAAAGTTAAAGTGAAGTCATTAATTATTGTTATTAAAAAAAGATTTCCCTGTATAAAGCCAGCACGCACTCGACCGTAACCAGCAAACCGAAGCGGGGGGTTACGACGATCTGGGGTCGATCGATTTATTGTTTTTCTCCAAGAACAAAATGACAAAATTAGGGTCCAACAAATTGGGTCCAACAATTAACGTCAACATAGAAGTGGAACATGGAAAGGCTTAATCGATGTTCAAGTGATGCTGGACAGAGAAATTTACCGCACTTGCTGGCACTTGTTCTTGGGCATGAATTAGTTGGCTGATACTGACGAATTACCAAACCACCCGGTGATATCTTGATATCTGGTTCAGCAAGCCAGCCAGTTTTAATTGAGTAACATGACAAGGAGCTGATTATATCCCAGCAATCGGTTATATAGGGTGCCGTATCACTAGGATAAGACCCAATGAAACTGATTCGGGAATCAATGGAGGACATCAGGAAAAGGCCCCCATCCAAACTTTTTATATGTTAACATTGTTTTTTTCTTATTGATCGTGTGGGTTCAGATCAACTGAGGTACAGTGGATATCAGCTTTACTGCACGCTCAGAAAATCAAGTCTTGTACTAGGTCTTTATTGATCTACCTGCAAGTAATGCCACTTTCCTTGTTACTTCCCGTTAGAGATTGTTCTAACCTTCTTCCTTTAAGAGCAATGTAGGGATGACCACCTGGAAATGGTCCTTAGTTAATTTACCTTTTCGGTCATTAACAGCTATAAAAAGATAAATTTTGGGTCGCGAAGGACCCACTCAGGGGCGGCTCGGCTTGTCGGCGACCGAGTTGCGCTCTTTCTGGTCTTGGGCGACAGCGGCGAATTACTTCAGTAACCCTGAGTTTTCATTTACCTAGCGATTGATTCGGAACGTGCTATTTCTCAATGACATGGCCTTCAGTTGGGGCTGGGCGGATTTGCCCGATTGTCATCGGTGTGACCTTGGTTTAGAATAAACGGCTTCGCACGCCTCTTACGACTGTCCTCAGGTACACCCCTTTCTTGGACTATGTATGCGAGCTGACGGCTCGTGTCGCTCCCGAAAATCTCATGCTCATCGATCTTGCATACGCATACGATTATGTGTCTCCCTCGTATTCTGGGGTGAAATTAATGGTGTTTATAACGCTGATAGCCATGCCAAGAATAGTGATCTAGACGATGCAAATGGAGTGAATCTTGCGATACGAACACTGTTTTCATCAGGTTCTTTCAGAATCAGCTGAAGGTGAAGATCAGATCTGATAGAAAGCGTTTGGTATAGACAGATTTCAGCGAAATGTGAGTGAAAATAGCGACCTTAGTTTGTATATATTTGTTTTAATTTCCCTTGATGACAACGGGCGGTTACCTGTGAAACGCTCCCCTAGTTAACATAGACACTCTATTTGTTTACTTAGTTAATGTAAGTGTGTCTTTCCCGGCCTGTTCTCGGCTTCTTTTTTGTTATGATCCAAGTCGAGATTCTCTTCCTCCCCAGTTTGTTTTTACCCTCATTTTTCATCTCGATTGGGTCAGTCTTTGATTTCCCCACGTCCATATTTATTTCATCTTTTCCTCTCTGTTATTGAGCGAGCTTCTTGATTCTGTCTGAAGACACAATACAGCGACCACTTATATTTGTGTGTTGGGCGGGTCCTACTGACATCTGTTATTTTCTGTTTGAAACTTTGTTATATTTTAGTTTGTTTTGGGCGATTCATCCCCTCCGCCTCATTTTCATGCCATCATTAAATTTTTATATATTTTTTTCTATCAACATTTGTATATAAATACTTTTTATGTCATGGGGTGTGTTTGTAGGTTCCCTGTGTGTATGGGATATTCTGGTATATGTAGGAGTGAATGGCGAAGGATGACTTCTTGTGGTAAATGAGTTACTTGTAATAAATGAATGAATTAGATTAGCTAGGTATAAGATAGTTAATGATGACCAACCTCACCCCACTTTCACTTTTGGTCTTGTGCCACAATTATTGTATTTTTAAAATAATAAATCAACAGTTTACCTTTAGCTGTCCAAATGGAGACAAGCCGTCGTTAATAGATGCATTCATCACAGATGGAATCAATAGATTGTAATAATCCGGCAGGCGCATTTTGCTATGTCTGGTGAATTTATCAAAACAGAGTGAAAAAGTACTCTGTGACAACATCTGCTAAAATGTGTACGACTTACAAGGCATATTTCAGTATGTTGCGGACCCGATAGCGGTGCAGATCTGGCTTACGAAAATAAGGCCTTGTGCCAGACGCTACACACTACTACCGGATCCACAATCAAAGTAAGAATAAATAAGCAGGAGGAATGACGAAGATAAGCCTGGTCAAGAGAACAAATATAGAATTTTTATTAGAGTTTAACAAGTAGTGTCTTCCGTGAAGACCTTCAGTAAATGTACTGGAAATGTAGTTGAAGAAGAGGCCAAGTAGATTGGTAAATTGTCTTCTGTGAAGACCTTCAGTAAATGTACTGGGAATATTAGTTGATAAGATAAGATCCGCGCCAAAATTCAAATCAAAGATGACTATGGCGGGAACGAGTTCTTCGAGAAGAAAGGTTCAGAGAGTCAGTTGTAATGCATAGTAACATACGGCAAGGAAAAATACTCACTGCGAGAGTTTATGATTGTGAGTGTATGTAGTTCTTTTTAAAGTAACAGGTTCTGAGAGTATGAGTTCGAAGAATGTGAAAAATGCTCGTTCATCAGGTTGGAAGTTTTTTTTAAGGTTCCTGGAAGTTGAGCTCGGTAGATGTTAGCTTCTGTCATGAAGGTGACGACTGTGTCGTATGTATTAAGATACCGAGACGAGCCATGAGGTCTAGGCAAGGTTTTTTTTGCCGAATAAAGTTCTCTGTCAGTATCTATGGGTTCACCGGCGAGAGAATAAGGTGAGCCTGCCCGGCCAGGTCAAACGACCTGGGGCGACTAATTTTGAAACGCCAAATTTGCCGTGACGTCAGCGCAAAAGCGCGCGAAAAATAAATTCTTCCTCATCTTCGGCTAAGACGACGGTTTACTACTATGACTGACCGAACGTGAGAGGAAGGGGTGAAAATGTCGCGCGTGCGTCAAAGTGAAGGTGGGAGTAGCGTGAATCCCACAAGTATACCGATCTGGGATCAAGACAGACCCTAGGTACCTCATTTTTCAACAATCGCACACTAGTGTCCACCGTATCATGGATGTTTTCTATATTGGATCACTGGCAAGGGCCATAAAGTTAAAAAATCAAAGATGTAATTTTTTAAATTTCTTCAATAAAACTGGGTGAAATATATTTGTATTTTTATACTTATATTTTTAATTTACTGTTTTGCAGAATTGCACAGAGGGAAAGATAGAACCATGAAATTCACAATCCCACGAATTTGGAGGGAACCAACTGAACATTCAAATAACTGCTTCTTCTCTATGGTGGACTCTTCCAAACGTCGAGCTGGCAAGAAGTCACATGTTATAATATATCCAGACCTTCTGACATCCAACGGCCCCGGGCCCCACTACCCTGAGCTCACCGTACCCATTCCTCCAAAGATAGAGCAATCGTGTTCAGAAGAGAACAGAAATTCAGAAGAGAATAAAATCATTAATTGAGATTATAGAGGCGCAGATGAGAAGAGAAATCCATACTACCCATACCAAATATACCTCAGTGACCAGATCAGAGATCTTTGTATTACAAAGACCAATGCCGAGCTTTTGACGTCAATACTCAAACAATGAAAATATTTAGATGAATATTTGCAAGTCACATGCCAGAGAAAGCATCGCCAATGTTTTTTTTTGCATTCGTCAAAATAATCTTCGCTTCTGCGACAATGTGACCAGTCTGTTATAGGCAATTCTATTCGCCTGTAACCCTAGTAGCGCCTTTTCATTGACAGCTCATTCAGGAGCCGCAAATCCGTGCTACTTCGTAATATGAACATGTATCCATTGGTTCATTGGCGAAGCTCAAAGAGAAATACAGCAATGTCAATTAAGCCCCGGTCTCAAATGTTCAACTGCATTTTCGCACACGTTTAAGAAGACCATTCCAGTAATTTCACTTTATTCTTATTGAACCATTATAAGATGATTCGCGGAGTTACTTTCGAGTCGTTATATTCAGATGATTAATCACTTAGACTGGATAGGGGGTAAAAGATTTTTCGAAAGAAATAAATTATATTTTTGGTGTTTCCTTTGTTCCCTCTCAATACAGTAGAATAGAGTCACAAGGAGGCTTGACAGTCGTCGGCGTAAAGAGTCAAAACAAAAAGACCCGAATTTATTGTAGAGATGGTTTAGTTGCATTTAATGCTTATTGGGATTAAATTTGGATAAAGAAAGATTATGCAAAAGAATTTGATAGGATACTACACAAGTATAATCTAGACTTTTCACTGGGAGTAAATCGCCTGCACACGGATAGTTTCAGTAAATACACAGAAATAGAAAGGGGCCTAAGACAAGGATGTGTCTTCTCACCGGACTTATTCAACCCTTTACACGAGGCTTTGCTGAAAGAATTAAAAGTCATATCAAAATTCATTATTGGCTGTTACAATCTTAACAAAATAAGATATGCAGATTACATAGTTCTGATAGCAGACACAGAAAGGAAACTACTGGAAATCCTCCAGAAGTTAGTAAAAGAAAACGAGAAGAAATGACTAAACATCAATTGTAAGAAGATAGTATGTATGGTTGTTAGCAAAAGGAACAACCCAAGATACGAACTACAAATTGGAGATGTCAAACACAAGAGAATGCAAATATTAAGGTAGTGTTTCAACTGAGGACGAAAAATGTATTACTGAAATCCGAACGTACATTGGAATTGCAAAAGTGCCTTTCAAAAGCTAATCAACGTATTAAGAAACAGGAAAATTTAAATAGAAATAAAAAAAGACAATTGAACTGTTATGTAATATCGAGCCTCCAATATGGTAGTGAATGCTGGACAATCTCCTCAAAGATGAAGAAGAGACTTGAAGCAACAGCAATGTTGTTCTACAGAAGAATCCTGAGGATATCATGGATTTAACATGTGAGCAATGATGAAGTTTTAAAGAAAATGGAAACAAAAAGGACATCTATTTTTAGGATCAGAATGAGACAATTTAAATTCTATGGCACATAATGAAAAAAGTGTGCTTGTAAAATTTGACACTCCTAAGACATATTAAATATAAGTGATACAGAGGAAAACAGCGAATAACTTGCATAAGAAGCATGTGTAAATGATTGGCAAAACAGATACTAAGAGAGATAGCAAAAGGCAAACCTTACTCAGAGCTACAAAAGACAGGCAGTTGTGGAAAGCCATGATCGTTCAGGGACACGACACATAGAAGAAAATAAATTTATGTTGCACTTGAGTTATATCCTTAACACTGACAATGATGACAAAATATGACGTCATTTTTATGTATGGTAAACTACACACACAGACACTCACACACATACAGACAGACAGACACACACACATATGCATATATATATATATATATATATATATATATATATATATATATATATATATATATATATATATATATCATAATGTCCCTATGTCTGAATGTTGTTCAATAGTTTCCAAAATTTTACTCTACTTCTAAACACCCCACTCTCTCTAACTCACGCTCTCTTTCTGTCTGTCTGTCTCTATCTATCTATCTATCTGTCTTTATCTCTCTCTCTCTCTCTCTCTCTCTCTCTCTCTTTCACTTTCTGTCTCTCTCGCTCTCTCCCGAAATTTCTTTCATTCTTTCTTTCTTTGTGACTTTATCCTCCTTCTGCTCTTCATTCCTCCCGGCTGTGCAAAGTGTTAATCTCTGACATTTCAAGAAATGGTAGCAGCAGTCGTTTGAAAAATATTCCTGTTTTCTCCAAGAATGGAAAAGCGGAGGCAGGCACCAATCGGATATTTTTCGCCCAAATCCTCCCATTCGGAATTTAATGCAGGAAACGACAAAAGGTCACGTCTTTCTTTCCCGCCAGCGAATCTAGAATCACGTGACCTTTTTTCTGACTTCCGTTTGCTTCTGCCAAATGATTCGCTCATATGAGCAGTCATATAACCGATTCGAAAAGTTCACAGAAATATTCCAGTCAATACCTAATTTCGACTTTTATAGATAGACTTTACAAGCTTAACGAATTTTAGGCTTGAATTTCTTCTAAAATCTTTATTAGCAAATTTTTTGGTCTTTTAATTTTGCTCTTTTTAACACGAAATTTCATAAAATTTATTATGCTAGCTCCGATATTCATGTGCTGATGCTGGTGGCATAGCAATATAAGTTAAAATTTTTCATCATATTTGTTTAATTTGTTATGATTAGAAACTGAGGAGCATTTTGGTAAAATGGCGTCTGGCATGACAGTACATTCGAAGTAGAAATATGTCTTTGAATTCCCCCCTAAGAAAAATTGCACCCATTTGTATTTATAGACGTTTGCTCACACCAAACAATTACTGTTAGGCCGTGAATAATTCGTTTCAGCAATTTAATATCAAGATGATCGGTGGTGAAACTTATCGATGATCGAGTTGAGTTCGTACCTCGTCAAAATATTAATAGATCACAGGATGAACGGTTAACATTCATGACTAACAATTAAAAAAACATGTTTGAACTGCGACAGGGTTTTTCATTTTGACGCTCTCTTGAGAAGGAATGAACTCACTTTGAGTAAGATCTAGTCTTATTACGCTCATTTGGATATTAAATTTATCTTCTGACATGGAAAACACTTTCAAAAACCTTCAATATTCCTATCATTTCGTCAACAATTCTAAGGGAAAGACATGCAAAATATACGACCGCAAAAAAAGGTAACAACATTATTAGCAACAATAAACTAGATAAAAACAGACACATAAATACTGCCTACCAACTTCTTAACATCTACTATCCAAAACGATTTATCCAATCTAAATAACATCAGAATAATTACAACCACATCCCAAAACTATTATGGATATGATCAGAACCAAAAATAAGCATAACAGTAATAATTCTGAAGTAGTTATATTTAAAATAAATTACCAGAACTGATCCTCACAATATACAAGGAAAACTTGTAGAAATTTAGCAAAATATATGTATGAACCTAAAAGGGACCATATACGCAATAATTCATCAAATGCATTAATTATACATAGAAATAAATTCAACTACAATTTTGATCTCAAGAATGCCACAGGTATTAAAAGATAAATTATCTTACTTAGAAGCAAACTTCTCGGGTGCCGATATCGAATTTTATCAAAATCTAAATCTACCCCAGGATTTTTCATCCCTGAAAGAATCACTACTTTCCCAAGACAACATACATGACTATAAAAATGTTAAAATATATAACAATAAATTAATACCAAACTAAAATAGTTCAAATACTAATTTGTATTTAAAAAATTCAAGATCATTACTAATTCACTTTCATTTATTAGACATTGAATTGTGTCACTTGCCTAATTTTTCGTTTAACCTGGTGAATATTTATGTGCGTTCCTAAATAAACCAATAACATTATCTTGGACCAATAACATTTTGGCTCTTGCATATAAATACCTTTGCATTTGGATTGGCTGGAGAGATGAAGGCAGATGTATGTCATAAAAATCCGTGTACCTCATACTCGACAGGCTTTTTTTTTTTTTGGCCGACAATGAAACAAGTTGTTGTTATTGTTTCTGTCTGATATTACTGTGGTTACCTGAGCCTAGAGGAGAGGGTTGCAAAAGGAAGGACGTTTTCTTTTGCAACCTGGTCATTCACCAACTATCTCCACGCTGGTCTTTTCAGTCGAATTCATTTTTGACATTACCAAATAAAATCCTTGTATTTACCTTGATAGAGTCCCTCAGAGGACGAAATGCATATGCTAATATAAGTCTTCATTCTGTTTATATATATATATATATATATATATATATATATATATATATATATATATATATATATATATATATATATATATATATATATATATATATATATAAAGTAGGTTTTTCTATGCCATATCAACTATAATAAATATAAGTGAATGTGAGTGTGTGTGCGTGGGTATAAGTGTGTGTGCATTCGTGAGCCTATGTACGTACTTTTGTATAGTTTATGTGTTACTTATATCCAGTTTTATAATATAACAGTGTCATCGCGAAGATAAATTTACTACCAAGATAAACTTTAATGCGACTGGCTGATGATCGAAGTGTGTTCTCAAGTAACCATCACAATGACAAACACCTGCGTAACTCGAATATGTACTCATCTAACTAATTCATTTTTTATCTTTATCCACGTCATGAATTATTGGATATTTTAATTGTTTATTATCATTTTCTAAGCCTCACTGTATTTGGTACTAGACCATAAGTATTAAGTATCCACTATTGAAACGAATTACACGCTGACTAAATATTTTCATATCCACTGTTTGGTCTCTGCAAGCGTCAATGAATTCAAATGAATTGTCGGCATAGAAATATATAGAAATATATGATTATTATTATTGTTGCTGATTTCAGTCTCTGGGAATGACTGAAAAACTCTTGCCCCTCTCCTTTTATAACAGAAGCACGCAAATGCATGTTTTTTTTTTCTTAGCCAATAAAATAAGCTGGTTTGTAGTTTCATATGACGCAGTCCCGGTCTGTCTTGTCCTGAAGTCAGAACGCTACGTTCGCGTCTCCGAACTTGCTTTTGTGTGTCGACGCCAGTTCTTTAGTTTGTGAAATCTCTGCCATTGCATATATTGTTTGCTATTATTATTTGCCCTGTTCCTTTTTTTCTTTTTATTGTAAACTTTATCAGTTCTGTTTTTGCATTTGACTATGGCTAATCACTCCACAATTATTATTACTATTTGTTATGGGATCTTACCTGTAACGACAATGAACTCTCCCTGATACTATAAAGACTGCGCCTCTCAAGAGAGACGATAGAACGGAAGTGGAACGAGTCGAGACAATAGTAGTTCACTCTAAACCAGACTGACAATCATACTAACAACTTCAACTTCTTGTATTATTATTCTGTTTAATATATCTTTGTTATTCCTACTCTTGTGTTCGTGTTGTTCTTCCTTGGTCCTAACCTTGGACCATAATAGTGGTACGAGGATATTGCACCATAACACTTTTATTATTATTAAGTGAGTGAGAGTTCAAAAATTCAACACAATGACAAATATACGAAACTCAATATGCCCTTCATCACACTCAGAATGATAAGTATGTGGTGTACAGATGGCGCTTATCTACTTTTGCTGGAGATAGCCCACGTGGGTCACGTGACGTCACTTCATACAGCGACGAGTGCGGCAGTCAATTTCAGTTCGTTTAGAGCAGCCAAACGAAAAGGTTGCTTTCTTTAGCCCGGGCGCCCCAATCGACCAGAGGTTAAATCATGGTGCTGCTTCTGTTTTGGAATATATCTTTCCTAGGTATAGAAAGATACTCCAGCTCGCAGCGCTCATATTGAGAAACCCTAAAACTCGCTTTTTCCAGTTCGTGGAATGTGTCATCGCCTAACGTTTCAGTCTGGAGTTCTAAACACGGCTTTTTCAGACACAGGAATATCTCTATATTATCTGTAAGACCCTTCCTTTTTGTTTCTCCTGACACTCTGCTTTGCTGTGTAGATATATGTGATATGTTATCCTCCGCGTGGAACGTGTGTATATATGTAGATATAGTTTTGTATGTCTTATTAGTCTTAGTAATATAAAGGTTTCTCTGAGAACAAAGCATGTTTGTCACTCCTTTTCCTTTCAGCCATTCCGTTTCGTCTATGAATTACGGTGTTATTATATCGCTGATATAATAATGCCCATAACAAATAATAAATCTTTCTTTCACAGTTCTCTCCCGTTACAAGTATATAACATAAACATGCCTCAAAGCCAAATGTGCGCGATATGATGACAGGTTTTGCTAAAAGCAGCGCATGATCTTGTTGGTTTACCCTGGCTAGAAATACTTTCAAATCGAGTAACTCCGTCCGATCAGACTGCTTCCGATTGAAAGTGTTCATAACTAGATTTTAATTTAGATTTTACTCCCATTTTTACTGCTTCATTCTTCAATCCTAAAAAATAATTCTCTCGTTACCAGACCATGATGCACCTTCACTACTTCCGATGACATGACAGAAAAGAAATGTTCAACTGATTAAGCAACTGACAAGCAAATCTGTTTTACTGAACGGGATATTTACTATAGGCCATTTTAATTCCCCAAGAGAAAACAGGTACATGTTAAAACCTCCAATAAATTAACATTAGAAATCATGTGAATCATGTTGTTATTATTATTATTATTATTATTATTATTATTTCTTTTGATTTCTGGTGTGTACACATTTCTTTCCGGGTCCCGCCCAGAGACCTAAGTTCAGAATTGGCGTCATGACATTTTCCACAGACCTTTTAAAAAAAAAACAAGACGTATTTTACATAGACAAGGCCCTTCGTAAGGTGTGGGATGTACTTGTGAGAATAATGTTTTGTATTTTTTAAGGCATGGGTTTCCAGGAATCCCTTCAATGATTCTACTGGAATCCTTTCCAACCAATCCGAGGGCTCCAACTACAAGGATTGTTGATGTTCTCATCTACCACATTATTATTATTATTATTATTATTATTATTTTTATTATTATTATTTATTTATTTATTTATTTATTTACTTATTTAGTGATAGAACAGCTGGAATACAAATATACGGAAGCAAGTATACCCATCATGGTGCCCAGTTAAATACGAGGTTTCATTCAATAAATAAGGTGATTTTTTCGGTATAAGGACTTCTAATACAGATAGAAGCTTACTTTTTTTAATTTTTCAACGTAGTCTCCCAGCACTGTCACACACTTTTCCCATCTGTGCACAAGCTTCCATATTCCCTCAGCGTAAAAATCTTTGGACTGATGTCTCAGCCAGTCGCTCACAACACTTTTGATTTCATCGTCACTTTTAAACTTCGTGCCTCTCGTGAACGCTTTCAAGGGACCAAACAGGTAAAAGTCTGAAGGGGCAAGGTCTGGGCTGTAAGGAGGATGAGGGAGCATTTCCCAGCCCAGCTCGTTGATGGTCTGCACCGTTTGGGCTGCTGTGTGAGGCCTTACGTTGTCATGATGCAAGATGACTCCTTCTGGCTGATGACCCCTGCGTTTGTCGCAACAGATAAGCTTAAAGTCCTTGAAATGTCATCCACTGTCACCCTTCTGTCAGACTGAATGAGGTCATTGACTGATTCGATCACCTCAGGAGACCTCACTTCTGTAGGCCTCCCAGGCCTGTCTTCATGCTCAACACTGCTCCGACCTTCTTTAAACAATTTAGCCCACTTGTAGACATTTTTTGGCTGAAACATGTGGCACCATACACAGTTGACATTATCCTATGAATTTCAACTGATTTGCACCCTTCAGCAACCAAAAACTTGATAACTGACCGCTGTTCAATCCTGGAGCATGCTTCTTGGTCGGCCATCTTTGTTAATCGCCAAAACTCTCAATTTTTTTTAATCTGCAAAAGAAATTAAAATATATGTGAAAAAGAAGTAAAACAAAAAAAAGAGTAAGCTTCTATCTGTATTAGAAGTCCTTATACCGAAAAATTCAACTTATTTATTGAATGACCCTCGTATATGTATAACGGACACGTTCATCACAGCCAGACGTGCTCAATATGGTGACAGGATTTGATAAAAACAACGCACAGCCTTGTAGGTGGGACACAATTAGAAATATACACTGTCATCCAGAATACTGCTTATTAGGGATTAGTAGGAATAAAAGTAAACCTAACTTTAAAGTTTAAATGATGTTGAAGTTTGACTAATTACAAAGTAGTCTTTTTTTATTCATTTATTTATTCGTAATCCTAATATAAATTTCCCAAAAAGGAAATACATTGACAACGAGCTTTAAACGATTTAAAACAAAAATTTCGTCATCTTTCCTGAATTTCAGTTATTAGTATTAAACACTGGACACGGAAACTTTAATTAAGATCAAGAGGATGCCAGAAAAAAGTATCAATTATGAATTCAAAAACTCCTTGGAAGGACTCTGAAATATGAGAGAATGAATGCGAACAATGTAGTCTACGAAATGCATATTGAAATGTTTAAATTTCTCAGAAGGACAATAAGATTCGACTACACATAAGAAATCTCGGAGAATTCAATGTCCGATAAAAAGAAACACATTTGAAGGAATTTGATTACCTGTCTAAAGAACATTTGAGTTATAACAATTCCTCGTCGTAGAAATTCAAACAAGAAAACATTAACTTTTTTTTTTGTTTTCTTCTAAATAGATTGAGAATGAAAAAATGATATAAACAAAGCAAAACTTCACTGCTATGTAATATCCAGTATGACAGTTAATACTTGATAATTTCCCTGAATGAATGAATGAAGAACATGCGAGAAATGAAATGTAGTTTTACTGACGTAAAACTCATTCCCACAAAGAACGCTTATTCTAAACCAAGGTAAAATATTTTTGGAGATTTTTAGTACATTAAATGATAAACTAGATTGTAATCGTTAGATTATTGAAACTGAATCTTCATCTTATGGTTTTACTGTATAAACGAGACCTCAGGCTGAAAAGTGTATGACCTTTCCTCATGATTAAAATCATTGTGCTACTGCGTTTACATTTGTAGTACGAACAATGACTAGCATTGTCCAACTCGTGATTATTAATACAATAAAAAGTGGGTCGGATAGATTTATGGTCAGTTCGGTACATTTGGTAGATACCCTCAGATATTTAAGCTGAACATACTTCAGTGGTACATGATGGGTATGATTTTCAAATTGATTCAATAAATACATAATTCAAAACTATTACCTCTTATTGGATCAAATACCTATTTATGCCTACCACAAGAACTAGTTTAAAATCACGCTATTGGGTGAGGTTTTAACAATTATTTTAATTTGTCAAACATTAAAAATTATTTTCGCTATCAACGCTTTTCATTAATCTTTCTTAATTAGCTGTTTCTCTTCACGTGAGCTCCATTTGAAAAGTTTCTCCATTTTTCCATGTATTTTTCTATGTGTAGATGTTTTCACCTATTTATATTTTCTTAACAGAATTTTCAACGCTCCAATTTACCTCTCGAATTACTACTGTCTTACAATAATATTAAAATGGATGGATCACTGGATGTTTCTTCGATTCAGCTTCCGACAGTAACGAGACCGATTACATCATGAACTCAGTAAATCAATGGACAAAGCGAAATCATAATCCAACTTTTTTTTAGTTACAGCGTTCATAATAATAGAGGAAAGCAGTGACGTTAGCTCCGAACGAGATGACAAACGAGACTTACACAATTGACATGATTCTTATAAATGGAATCGACCATAGTTAAAATAACTTTGGAGGATGATGGTAATAAGAATTTGTTCGCATTGTCATAACATTTAGGCTATTTTAATAAGAACTTAAAATAGAGAAAATATGACACTTCGTTGTTTTATAACTGTTTCTGAATACAGAGATTAACCTTGTAAATATATATAGTTCAGATTTCTGACGTTTCTCTAAAAGTGGAAAGTTCCTATGAAAACTTTCAAAAGCTGAAATAATGCAAAGAACTTTTTTAGCTTTCCCAAACTCAAAAATAATTTACATTTTCGCTGCAATTGATAGTGCCGCAATCAGTGGAAAAAGAATAATTTCGAAAGAGAATGTAAGTTCAGTGTGTGACTATAAATTATTTTAAGGCAGGAAAATGCATGGGTTAAGCATTCAAGTATACTGTGTCTAATTTCAAACTTTCCAGTCGCGAACCTTGATTTTTTATATAATGGCGGCTGGAGATATACATTATTTTGTGTCTGGACACAGTCAAAGAATTCTCGTATATAAACTAATGGTAAGTATTCTTCGTTTTACGCACCTTCTGTTTGAAAAATAACGAGGTATTTAATATCAACTGAAATATAGCATGCCTTGGGAAATGACGCTTTATATCCTTTCAATGTACTTCTCTTAAAACTTCACATTTATCCTAGCGTCGCTTAATATCGTCCGTGTCATTTCAACAGCGATCGGAACTCACTCAAAGGCATTTCTATGGATTCTGAGTAAATTCACACGTGCGCTTCTGTTCACACGTGTGCAGTAAGGTTCCGACTGATTGCTTCCTAGTTACATCAAGGACGCACATCCAGTCCTCTAAATATTAAAAATAGCAGGAAAGTTTTCAGAAATAATTCATATATTTATATGTGTGTATGTGCGTGTGTCTCTGTGTATGTGTGTGTGTGTTTATTCTATTAAAATTGCCAATTATAGAAGTTTGTAAATACTGTTTTTGTTTCACTCGATAGCCTTCTTCGTATAATTAAGCGCCATTTTGTTCATTTTTGCCTTCTATTCAGACTGCAAAAGAGGCACCCTTTACAGGAAACGATATCCAGTGAGAAAGGCCACTGTACACACAGACCTACATACCGGTGGATACACTACGCCTTCTTTCACTGTTAATTCATGAGACATATAAACCAATCAAGATTTGACCACACGCCAGTTACCCCTCTCCTTTCGATTCCCATTTGCAAGCAAGCACTATAAATAGATTAACTTACATAACTATCTTACCACAGAATATTTGGTTTGTCTGCCACAGAACGAAGCTTTGCTAGTCCATCTCACAATACATTTGCTAATGTAGTAATTTTGATCACAACTACGTGCACTTTTCATTTTGATCTTCTATCAGCCTAAACTAAACTTAGTATATTATAAAGCAAAGATTATCAAGATAATTTCACAGACCAATTGCTTTTGAGTGAGTTTAATATTTTCTGATTATTCCATTTTTGTGACCATGTGCTATTTCAACCGATGTTGTTATTTGTTATTCAAACATATAACAAAATTTTGAATTTCGCAGCAAGCGAACAACTGTTTTTTCTTAGATCGTCGAAACTCAGTGTTTCTCACTGTCGTTTCACTTCAGTTGATAATGATTCTTGGTGTCCATACACACACACATATACATTGTCTGATGATCACAAAAGCGTGAAATCCAGGGTCACAAATTCATATCCATACAACTGAATATGTTAGCTCTATGACTGATATTGAGCACTTTCCAATAAATACTGCGCATATTAAATAATAATAATATATATAGAAAAAAATATATATATGTGTTTCATTAAAGACGACAAACAAGGTACTTCGATTAAGCTTTTTATTTCATTTTTCTTGTGTTCGTACAAATATTTTCTTTTCTGGACACAGAATGCGTAGAAACTGTTCAGACATTCTGTAATCCCGAGCACTATCAGCTGTACTTTTAGCCATTATCATGGATGATTTTATTTTTGCTTTTTAATTGAGTGTAGGGGTTGTGTGTATGTTTCTATAGTTATAGGGATGTTTTATTTTTCGAACACAGTTAGCACATTATGGACGTGTCCATAGTTAATATTATTAAGTGTTGGCTTTTTCTTTTTTTATTATTAAGGCTTCCATTGTTTTTATTCGTTTTTATATGTAGTGGATTATTATATTTGTATTTTCTATTAGTATGTCTCAGATGGAGTCTGATAAGTTTCTGCGTGTGTTTAAATGGGTTCTAATGGAGCCGTGCTCGGATAGGGATAACGTAAGGCGTCTGGATAGGCATGTAGACGTGTAACCGAAGTAATTTTTTATGAGTTCGGTTTTATCAGGAACACAGTCCAGAAAAGAAAACACTTATTCGAACATAAGAAAAATTAAATAAAAAGCTCAATCGCAGTATCTTGTCTAGCGCCCTTAATGAAACATGTATAAATTAAAGATTGTTGCATAGATAGATAGATAGATAGATAGATAGATAGATAGATAGATAGATAGATATGGAGTAATAGATTCTGCCTGGAAAGCTAAAATGTGGAGAATGGCTTGCCCTCAATTATCTCTGCATAATAAAAACACAAATTGTATTAGAATTTGTATTGAGAATGACCGATAAGGATTCGGTAAAGTTTAAGTTTTTACTTAACAGCCTGCACAAGTGAATTGTTTAGAGTCAATTAGACCCCATGTCATATACTGGTGCATTGTGTGTCACGTGTCAGATGATGTCCCAATTGCGGGCTTTTTGAATAGCAGTTTTCCATCTCTTAGCTGCATGTTGGCCGTTGGCTCGTATAAGTGGCTCATTTGCCCTTTATAAACCTCTCCAGGTTGGTTTGAATTAGGTTTTCCTTCTCCTAGTTTGGTTGCAAATCAAAGATATAGGATCCAGTCTGTCTTGAAATTTCACCCAGACATGAGGGGGTTTGTGCGTAAGTGAATGTAACGAACTTAACAGGAATCCGAACTCGGCTCTCTGATTTGCCGTTAGCTATCACAACTCGCACTACTCCAAGCTTAAAGTACCTGGTATTCCAAAGCTGTCACCCCTCTAGGCACTGACATGATGCTAGAACTGTAAAATCTGGCATGCATTAATTTCAACTCTTCATATTAATAAGTACATTGTTTCTTTCCGTATAAACTGACATCTGGCTGTTCAAAATAACTGTTTATCCCGTTGGTAAAAAAAAGTCAACATCAGATATGACAACATTATCACTGCGATACTTGTTTCCAGCCAAGAGTTTTTTTTTATGTTGCTCAACAGATGATTAGTTAAATCAGGTGTGAATAGAGAACGTTATGAAAAAATTCAAAACCACAGTCACGCACAGCAGCCACTGAAATAAGGAGTATACCTGAAGCATTATTCTAAAGAAACAAAACCCCTTTCGTCAGTTTTCCTTGATGTTTGGTCGCGATAGCTTTTCGTAACTGTCTCAGCAAGTAAGCATGGTACTCTCTATTGATGGAGTGACCTTCGTGAAGATAGTCAATAAGCACAATGCCTTTTGCACCCCAAACAACTGAGGCCATCACCTTTCCTGCAGATGAAACGTCCTTGGCCTTCTTTGGAGCAAAGTGAGAAGGGGTGTTTCCGCTACATGGAAAGTGATAAAACCAACATTTATTCTGGGTTAGGGAACGTTCAAGAAACCACCTGAATTATCATCGAATAATGTCAGATTTGATCGTGTGTCAGAAGACGTGGTACCCACTGAGAAGAAACTTTCCTGTTTATCTAGTAACAAAAGCATACTGTTTCCTGGAATTAATTCTGATTTTTTTTTTACTTATTTGTTCTGATAGATAGATAGATAGATAGATAGATAGATAGATAGATAGATAGATAGATAGACATGCATGCATGCATTGGATTTTCAAGAAGTGATCTATCATGGTTCTTGATATTTTCCTGTCTCCTTTTCAGTATCAATGCTACTTTCCCTTTATGACCTCTCTTTCGATTTGTAACACTTGTTTTTCAATCCATTTACTTGTCAAATATTTTACCCGCTGCTTTTCTTGTCGCTGTTACCTTCCAAGTGTTCTCTGAGAGTTAAATTATTTTGGCCTTCTTTCTTTATTATGGGTTCGCACAAAATGAAAATACTTTTGCTACATCTCATTATTTTCAAGATTACGCAAGTCAAACAAAACAATTTTGAAAATCTTCACTGCTACATTCTAGGTATGTATTATAGTTGACGAGTGGTTACTCTTTCTCTTCAAAGATCTGTCAAATTATAGCATGCCAGTGGCCATTAATAGACAAATTCCAGCGAGAAATAGGCTTACGCTTTTGTTTCCTACTAGAGCATCAGTGCAAAATGAATATCGCTACATCAGCCGGAATTCGAAATCGAGTCACTGTTGCACCAGCCCCACACCTTCGGTAAGCATGTATAAACTATTTGCAAAGAGAATCCTCGTCTCGCCTTTGGGAAACTGAAATACGTGCAGAAGCAAACTACACTACTGTGTGAAGAATTCATTGAGCTGGAAAATATCCTCTCTGTGTACGCCTTCTGAAATGTTTGTTATTCGCTTCACAACCAGGAAACCTTTTTCCATAGAGGCTTTGTAATCTGGTAGTTGCAATGAACATTGATAATCCTCAACGCAATCATGCGCACAAGAGATCTTTGAACCAACAGGGGAAAGAGAAATCTCAAAAAGTGCATACATTCAGAAAGATTTTTTATAAAGATTAAAGAATAACGTCAAACGAGTGTGATAAATACACATGATGAGGAATTCACCTGATGCTGTGGATATCATGAAAGCGTAATGACATCTTATTCTCGCTGGAAGTTTCGTATCTGATGAGAATAAAAGCGTGAAAGGAAGAGAAGAAATGCCAGATTACTCTCAAGGTCAAACTAATAGCACCGGGCTTTTAGTTCACTGGATTTGTGAAAATTAAAGTGAAAAGAAAGTGGTCTGAGTAAGCTTAACTAAAGAATGAATCAAAAAATAGAATGAAAGGAAAAAGAATCAGAAAAATAATTATTGCTCTGGGTGAGTTACTTTTTTGAAAGTACTTCAAAAGAATCGAAAAAATATCTTGAGTTTGTTTTCCATCGTTAAATCAAACGTGTTTGGAAAAGAATAATGGAACTGATTTTCTCGGTTGCTGAGGTTACTTCAGATCTCCACCGATTCCAATAGCTGGCGTTCAAAATTCTGTGAAACCCAGTATTTCGAGAGCCGATTTCCAAAGCAAGAAAACAGGCTTTCCTCATCGGAAAGATAGGCGAAATGAAATCTCCCACTTTAAATTTAAGTTCATTTGCCACTATTTTGGATGAAACTATGTTTAAAAATATGGCAGAGAAGAATGAGAAATTGAAACTCAAATAATAAAAGAAATGATTGAGATTAGAATGAGAAGAAAGAAAATATGGATACAATGAAAGGAACATTATAAAAAAGGAAGCAGTAGAGTGTAAGATATAAAGAAGGAAGAAATATAAGAAAAACGGAAGTAACGTATTTTCCTAGAAAAAACAAAGAAAAGAAAAAAGGATCAATAACTGTGAAGAAGAGAAGTAAAAGAAAAGGAATTTGAATGAAAGTAAACAGGACGGGCAGAGAAGATAAATGATACAAGAAAGAATCAGAGAACGTGAAAGAAAAAATAATGGCGGTGGTGAAAGAAAGAAAGGAAAAGTGAAGTAAAACTGAATAAAAGAAAAAGGGAAAAGAATAAAAATAAATGAAAACGAACAATAATTATTGAAATAAAATGAAAGAGAAATCGTAGAGAATACTCAAGAAAGAAAAATAACGAGAGAATCAGACGAAATAAATGAATGAAAAAAATAGGAAGAAATTGAAAACAAGAAAAAAAGGCATAAATTGTGAAAAGATTCTACGAAAATTTCAGAGTAGTATACCTTTTTTTACGTTTATAGCAAATTCTGCGGCTATAGTGAAGAACCTAGCGAAGACTAAAACAAATAATCAAAACCAACACAAAAGGTGGAGTATCTTTTGTGGGATGTCATAAAGAAAGTAGTCAATCAGTAAAAACTGAAGAAAAAAAAACTCTGTAGGTGTGGTAAAAGAAAATTATTTGATTTATTGAATCTTTTATTCCTACAAAATCACATCATCAATCATTCATCAATGTATTTTCTCTGTATTTCTATTTCAGACACGTTTTAACAAGATTTTGTATTCCATTCTAAAAGCCTCATTCCAATTCTTGTTCCATATATTCTTCGGGTAAATATTTGATATTTTTAAATTTTGGAAGCCATTATTCAAACAAGGAATGTTTGAAGGTGACACGTATTGATAATAAAGCGGCCTCTTGATCAACTGCGGAATCGCATTTTTAAGATGACTGGTGCTAAAATTCAGAAATATTTCCTGGACCGAGAAAAGATTTTCTTTCTCTTTGCGCAAGAAATCTATTTTTCATCACTAAAAATGTCCTTTTTATGCAACAATAAAAAAAGAAATGTTTAAACGCTGACCGGTGCGCCCACTTCTGCTTATTTCATAGATAAACCATATCCCTGGGTCCTAAAACTTTTAGGGATTTATAAAAGACATATTTCAGTTAATTGATTGCACAAGTTTAGTAACATCAACAATCGAAATAAATTGTGAGGCGATTCTGAGAGAATTAAAACTCCTACAAGGATTCATTATTGGCGGCCACAATCTTAACAACATAAAATATGTAGAAGACAGAGTGTTGAAAGCAGACACAGAAAGAAAACTACAAGAACTCCTACAGACCTACAGAATGTAGTGCAGGAAAGCGAGAAGAAAGGACTAAATATCAACTGAAAGAAGACAAAATGCATTGTTGTTAGCAAAATGAACAACCCAAGATGCAAATTAGAAATTGGAGATATCAAAATTAAACAAGTATAACAACTTAAATATCTACGAAGTGCGACACTGAGATCCGAAAGCGCATTGCGATAGTATAAGATGTCTTCCAAAATCTAAGCAAACTATTAAGAAACAAAAAACATTCTTTAGAAATAAAGAAAAGAATGCTCAACTGTTATGTAATATCAATCCTCTTATATGGCAGTGAATGTTGGACAATCTTCTCATAGATGAAGAAGAGATTGAAGCAATAGAAATGTGTTTCTACAGAAGGATGATGAGAATACCATGGATCGAACATGTGGAAAACAACGAACTTTTAGACAAAATGGAAACAAAAAGTATACTTATATTTAACATCAGGAAATGATGTTGAAATTTCTAGAGCACATAATGAGGAAAGATATCTTGTAAAATTTGATACTCACAAGACACATATTGAAGGCAAGAGGGACAAAGGAAAACAACGCACAACCTACATCACGGGCTTGAGTAAATGAATGGTGGAACAAAATTTAGGAGAGATAACAAAAGTCAAAATTTATTAAGAGCTAAAAGGATAGGAAGAGATAGCAAAATACACACATAAAATACTACTACTACTACTAATAATAATAATAATAATAAATGGAGGTGAGGATGGTCTAAAAGTTAACGGCACGAAGAACGAAATCGGCTAAGTGTTAAAAACACTGGCTAAAGCAGTTTATGCCACTAAAATTCCCCTGGGAAGAACAAGAATCCATTTCCCTCCGTTTTATCCATGGGTGAATAACAAGGTAAGTGTAACGCAATTAATCTTGGGCGTTCAGTAAGAGATCAGATCAGGTATTGGTCCTTTATCCTGGTACAATGTAACACCGCACTAACCATTGCATGTTACTTGAAGTGAGGATAGACACTGGCAAGTAACCCCCATTGCCTTAAGAGATGTCGAGGGATATCAATTAGCATGACACCTCAACGATCGCACTATATAAAGTTAGAGAAAGCTGAATTAAATTGGAAATGATTAGACGAAGATTAAATACACGAACAAATTGATAAGCAACGCAGTATTAGATAATAAAAAAAAGTTAAAAATTCTTTAAATTATGAATTTTTCGTTAAATTTTTAGCTAAAAAACTGCGAGATGAAATAAGAAAAACGTAAATCACCAAAAGTATTGCAACGAAAGGAAAAACCAAATTGAATAATTGATTAAAAATGTCTTTTTCTGGAAAAAAAAGATAATTTCGAAAATGAAGATAATATCAAGCTAATAATCTTTGTGATAAAATCGAACACTTCAATGGAAGGGGAAATGTTTTCATCGAAACCTCTTTAGATTTAAGAAAAGATGAAATAAAACAGACATGTTTCCAAAGATATCATGTCAATTTTCTAAAGTGTTCGTGATCTCATATCTGTCGAAAGTTGTTACGTGCAGCGTGATTATAATTGGTGTTACTGTTGATTATTTAGTGTCTGTTCTTTGTTAGACAAACAATAAGGGAAGAGAGATGACAAAAGGAAAGAGGAAGATAGTTGAGACAATTTTCTATGGTGAAGCATCAATTTTGCTAAACACCAACATTTGCCTAAACCTCAACATTTGCCTAAACACCAACTTTGGCTAACGTTGTCCAAGTAATTCGAGGTACTAATAAATATCTAAAAGCTAAAGGCCACCATTTTGAGCAACCATTGTGATTGTAGAGTCAAAAGGTAACTTGTATTTATCTCCTGATGTCGGAATAAATTTAGTATTACAATATCTATACCAGTTTTTCCTTTCCTGGACTGTGTATACATTTTTGGCAGACTATGCATATATATATATATATATATATATATATATATATATATATATATATATATATATATATATATATATATATGAATAAATATAGTCTTAAGGTGTGCTATATTTATGGGATAAAGTGCTCAATATCAGAGATAGAGCGTATGTAAATATAAAAGTGAACATTGAAGTCAACACTTAGAGCATCTAAGTGTTGACTTCAATGTTCACTTTTATATTTATATATATATTTGTGTGTGTGTGTGTGTGTGTGCGTGTGTGTCTACAGAGAGAGAAAAAGATAGAATCATATATGCACATATGATTACACACTTATTTAATTATATAAATAAATAGATTTTTTTCTAAGTATAAAAGGGAGGGATATGTGTATATAGAAGGAGTGGTATAAAGTTCTCGGCTTGACTAAGAAGCTTGACACTGTGTTGTCTGGTTATTTGAAGATAAAACTATATATTTTTTATATATCAAGAACAGTATTGAAGAAATGTTAATAACAAAATAAAATCTGATATAATCATCGGATTCTACATAAGTACTCTAAGATTATGCAGCTGGAATTATTTACTCGAAGAGAAATATATTGAAAACACTTTCAAACTTCTCAAGTAAGCTAATTATTTTATATTTAATTCGAAACAAAAGGCCCACAAAATATTCCAATCCCGCCTGAGAAACCCAATGAATCAAAAAACATATTATCCCGCTAACTTTCTATCACATCTACATCCGAAATGAATCTATCTAAACTCGACATAAAAGTCGTTACTTCTGCATCCAAAACAATAAAAGACTTAGTCAATACTAAACAAAGCAATTCGCTAAAAACTGAAAAAGGCGTTTACTCTATCACCTGTAATAAATGTCACAAAAAATACATAAGAGAAACCACAAGGAATCTAAATAAAAGATTATATGAACACAAAAGGGACATTTTACAAAATAATACATCAAATGCATTGGTTGCCCACTGTAACGAGTCTGACCACAATTTTGACATAAAAATGCTACCATGATCAAAGGAGAAAATAATTCACTATGACGTAAATGTCTAGAGTGTACTTTGATCGCAAGTTCATCTACAGTAAATTTGCACCTTGTCTCTTACAGCATTTCACCATTCTTGGCAGATCTTCTAATATCAGTGTGGAATACCTACTTACAAAAGTGATGGCAACAAAGAGAAAAAAGACTAAATAAATTCGCCTGAGAAAAAAAATTGTAAAATTTTTAGTATCCCGTGCGTATGTGAGGTCCTACCAACAAAATTAGTCTGATGAAGTTTTGAAACACGTCACAACTTCTCCACTTTGTCATAAAATTTCCCCAATATATATATATCATCGACAGACTGTTTCGCTAGACGTCCGGTTGCCTCTAGCTAGGATCGAAACCCGACCGAATTAGCGTCAGTCGGAGATTCTACCACTAAGCCGTCGGCGCACAGCAGGGATGAATGTGAATTTTAGCGTATTTATTTTTAGATAAACACACAGTGACCGACAGGACTCAATTCGCTTTTGCCGAAGAGTATTGAGAAAGAGAGAGAGAGAGAAAGAGAGAGAGAGAAAAAGTGATACTGTGGACATAGAAATCAAAAATGCATGGTAATAGTTTCATACCTCAAGCGATCTTCAAATTATGATAATTTCTATTCTCTCTCTCTCTATGTATCTTTTTCTGTATAATATATATATATATATATATATATATATATATATATATATCAAATAATAGTACAGAAGCTAATTTAAAATACACTACTCCCCAGTTTTTTGAACATGTGTAGAGTTTTATCGCTTGTTTCCTGTTTAGGATTGGGTTTCTGATTCCTTCTAAAATCTACTCCACCGCTGTACTCCTAATGCTTCTATTTTCTTACGCTAATACAACTCCGCACAGTAACCCTCTACCTTGAATGGCTCTTGGGCTTTGTATTGGATAAACATTAGTAAAAGAAATTACCGCGAAAAGTTTCACATCAACCGTCTGGCATTTAAAAAAGTCAGCCTTATCGGTCATATAAGCACACACACACACACACACACACACACACACACACACACACACACACACGAGCGTTCCACCCATTCCATTAACTGATCAAAGAGTAGATAACATAATCTATGCTTATTTTTATGTCTGCATTTTGAAATTATCTTCCATTCAACAATCCATTCTGCTCAAGAGTGGGGCAACAATATATAATTTCTCCTCCAAACAGATCCCATCTTTTGGAATCTTCCGTGCAAGCAAACGCCTTTTCACAAATTTCCACTTCTCATCAGATGTTCTGCTACATTGATTCTTCTATCTTTATATGAATTTTAGCAACAATGTGTTGCTTTTGTAGCATCTCCTCTGAAAGGTGTTATGAATGAAGAATCTCTTCTTGTAGGTTTCTCCCGTAGCTCTGTCATACACCATATCATTTCTGTCGCTTGCTACCCTTGAGGTAAAACATTCACCCACGAGATATGATTCCACTTGAAGATATTAGAGTTGTATTTAAATGCTTTCATTTTCTATCAATGCTTTACAAGAATAAAACTCTTATCTCACTATATCTCTAACTTGCATTTAATTGCGTTCAGGTTCTAAACAGAGATAGTAAAAAAAAAACAGATACCTTACATGATATAATATCATAAATTCATTCATTTTCTATATGTTTCTACGAAGAAAGTCTCTTATCTTATTTGATCTTCCATGTATAATTAGATGTCTTCATTTCCTATACAATTTGCTAAGAAAATATCTTGTTTGATGTTCCATTTTGTATTAAATGACATCAAGAAGAAAACTTCTTATTCCAACTGACTCTACATTTGTATTTACGTACCTTCATTTCAATACATCTTCTTTCATCTCCCTTCGGGACGTTGGTGATCATCACTCTACACGAATTTCTATCCTTTGTAAACTTAAGTGATGTTTGACACTTGACTGTCATTCTGTCTTCCTCTTCTGCCATACATTTACACAAACTCATTATGGATGTTACTCGCCGTTTCTCTGTCACTTTTTACTTCAATATTATATAATAGTGTCAAATTCTCTAAGTCTCCTTTTTTTCATTCTGTATCTCAATTTCCGTAAAAATACGATCACATGTCCAAAATGTTTTCAGAAGAAATGAAAAAAATGAGGCAATCTCACACTGCAAGTATTTGTGTTTAGCAAAATTGATGTGTCGCCATAGAAATGATTGCCATTTATCAACTCTTTCAAAGCTATTCTTAGTTTTCTCCGTTGTCTGAATTCTCTTCATTATTATCCGAGTAGAAATTGCACACAAGTCACTGACACATAGGAAGATTGATATTACATAACAGTTAAGCGATCATTGTTTTCAAGGAAATTTCTTATCAGTTTCTGGAAGACATCTTCCGCTATTCCAATGCATTTTCGGATTTCTGTGTCCCATTTTCCATTGTGTGCTATAACACTTCACAGGTAGTTAAATTTCTGTACTTGCTAAATTTTTACGTCTCCAATTTGTAACTCGCATCTAGGGCTACTCCCCTTTTTCTCATGACCATATATTCAGTCTTCTTACAATTGATGGTTCTTCCTTTCTCCTCGCTATCCTTTACTACCTTGTCTAGAAGTAACAGTAGTTTTATTTCTCTATTTGCCAGCACGATATCATCTGTATATCTTAGGTTGTGCCCACACACAATATATCCCAGCATAACCTCAGGTATCTTGAGTTAACTTCTCTGGAAAGTTAAATAAATCCGGAGAGGAGACTCATCTTTGTCTTACTTCCCTTCCTATTTTTATGTCCTTGCTTAATTCATTTTCTATCTGTGTGCATCCAGTTTATTTACAATAAAGTTTTTGGATTATCTTAATATATTTCCCGAAAAAAAATCAGTTTTTTTCTAACAGTTCAAATAGATCGTTGTTCCCAGGCGATCACCACAAGGATCTAGTCTACTTCTTCCTTACGGAAGGTGATTTGGTGTATTGAAAAGATATCAGTTGTTTTATGCAATCACTTAACATCAGTTACAATTCAGAAGAATGGAGTTTGTTCATTGATTCAAGGAAGACAAATCTCAAAGCTAACTTGTTACGCAAAGGTAATGTTTTACTTTCAATTCCAGTTAACCATACAGCCCACATGAAAGAAACTTATGACAATATAAAACAACTACTGAGATGTATGAATTATTATCATCATAACTGAAAACTATGTGGAGATTTGAAGGTTGTTGATCTTTTGCTATGATTACAAGGTGGATATATGAAGTACTGTTGTTTTCTATGTGAATGGGACAGTCGAAATAAATGTCCTCATTACATCAAGGAAATTGGCTAGTACGACACTCACTGGCACCTGGAAGGAAAAATATCCAGGACCAACCACAAGTTAAGGGAAAGAAAGTTTTGTTGCCACCTCTTCACATCAAACTTGATCTTATGAAAGACTTCGTGGAGTCTATGAACAAACAAAGACAGCATTCAAGATAAAGGAAGTCATCTTTATCGGTCCCCTGATTCGTAAACTTCTTTTGGAAGAAAACTTTGACATAGTACTACGGGGAAAGGTAAAACTACATGGAAAAATTCCAAGTCAGTCGTAAACATCTTACTGGCTAATGAAAGAGCAAAAAAGTACAGAAAACGGGTGGAAGACCTGAAGGCACACAAACATCTTCGCTGTTAACATGTCGTTGAAGATCCACTACTTAGACACGCATCCTATTTATTTTTAGTTCTAGACTGTGGTGCTAGTAGTGACGAGCACGATGAATAATTTCTTCAAGATATTACAGCAATGGAGAAAAATATCAGAGCAGGTGGAATCCATCAATGTTGGCTGAATTGCGAGTAGATATGATCCTTCTAATGTAACACTAAATAAATGCATTTTTATTATTTTAGGATGTATTTCTTTCATCTTATTTCTTTTGTTTTTATATTCTTGGCAAAATTCAAAGAAAAATTGTGAATGTTATCGGTCTTCACCTGACATCTCAGCTTCAGTAACTTTTTCCTCTTCAGTATTTCGACTTCACGAATTTAAACTAGATTGGCAGGTAGTTTTCATCATTTTACTGTTGAAATTTCTAGATGTAACTATAACATATATGCTAGCATTTTCTTCTCACACACTTCTCGCTTGTAGAACTCTAATTTAGCTTATTGCTTTCCTGGAAACTATGATCTCCAAAAATGTAAATGCAACGTCAATCGTCATATTCTGTCTGTTTTAATCTTGTTCTCATATTGTCCTTTCTCATCAATAACATTATCTCAGTTTCTTTCACACGCAGTAACTCGTTGCTTCTTACTGGCTTTACGGCTTTGCTTGGGACGAAATGATAAAAAAATCAAAAATTTCGTGCAATGATTTTACAATCGTGGCATGAGTTGAAAATAAAAATTGTAAACTTCAGATGTGGTATTCTTACTCACGACTGAAGAATGGCAGGTTGATAATTGAGATAAAAAGCTACAGAATATAACACAAATCAAAACGAAGTAATAACTAACAATGATTCAATTCATAATTGATTCAAAATAATGAATAAATAAATCTAATCTGACAAAACTTTTTTTTATCTTAGAAGATCGCTTTGTAATCATTTTAAAGTTGGATAATCAATGAACCTTTAAAGATGTTCTTTTAAACAGATTTAAAAATCTCAATTCATTTTAAACGTACATTTATCGATTCTTAAATAGAATTCCAGATTACACAAGTGAATCTTAGTATTTACTCTTGAAGTCACGTGAAAGATGAGTTTTTGGAATATTGAACGTGAGTTCGAATCACAATGGAAATTTACTTGGTGCTACTTAGACAGAAAGTATTCGATCTGGAACGGTTTAAGAAAAGGGAACAATAACATGAAGAAAGAAACCCTAACCAATCATTATTTAAATGAGGTTTTATTACTAAATTTTTATTCTAAAATTTGCTCCTAATTATCAATATACTGAATAAAAAGGCAAACATGTACGTCCATTGCCGAAAATGTGAAGGTAGGTAAAATTAGCAATTAGTCCATTTTTTTAAACTTATTGCATTTTAGATGGTTTACATATTTTGATAATTTATTTGCTTGTTTTTTTTTTTAATTTTTGAATAAAATGACTTCTTTTCAAATTTCTTTTTTTATAAAATGGCAAATAATAAATCTAAAAAGTAAATATTTTTTTATAAACTTGTAAATAAACATTGCCGAGGGAGTAAACATAGTTAAACTAATAGCGGTGTCAGTGGAAAATCCGTCTTTTTGAAACATCTTTTTTTTTGTGGACACGAAGGTTCATGTTTGTTAAAATAAAATAGTTAAAGATTTAAATAAATAGTTATTAATAAACGGATAAGCATACAATTTTAGAACAAGACTGCTTGATGGTCGAGGTAATTGCGTTTTACCAATCAAGCGTAGCGGTTCGAGCCCATGCAAAAAGGAATTATAGATAGAGAGATAGACTGACTGTATTCACAAGGCGCAACACAATCATTCCACACATTATTTACCCACATTTATCCTTGAGTCAGAATTATTTAAGCTAGTAACATGAAGTCTAGCACACATGTGAGATCATAGTGAGTTTGCTATGGATGCTGGACGTCGAGTAAAGCGGAGTCCACGTAAAAATGAAGAATTTGAATGCCTGATTTTCAAGACCACTTCAACTAGAAAAACGAAAAATTCACTCTTCTTAAAATTCGCTTTCCTCTATTTGGCTTTGTTCCAAAGTAAATGCATCTTAAAGTTAAGAAATATATGTACATTTTTCGGACGGACTGTACGAAATGTACAAAAACTTCGGAGAATTTGAATAGAGTATGTGAAGCAAATTTAGTCTAGATTCAGGCAAATGCATTCGACCTCGGAATTTGTTAAGAAAAGCAACAGAAATATGAATAAAATGCTCGCCAAATGTTAATTGTGAAAATACTTAATATCAGAATTTAAATTTAAATTTAAATTAGTATTATCATTCGACAACTTATTCAGAATATTGTACATGTTTTTTATGTTGGTTTTGTTATTCTTTAAATATACACAGGAATATTCTATAATTTCCCCCAAGAAAAGATAAAAAGCAACAATCAGTTGGAGAAGACAAATGCCAAAAATTAAAAATAAAAACACAACATTTTAAAATTCGAATAAAACAAAATCAATGCTGACTATATTTTTTATTAACGAGCTTATACTGAAATATCTCAGCTAAAACATCTTGCTAAAAATCCCTTCATCCTATAAAAAATATTAAGTGTTCGTGAATTCAAAGTTTACTGAAAGTTTTTAGCAGTACAATCATTAACTCTGCCTTCACCAAAATATAACTATTCCTGTTCTAAGTTTCAATTCGCATATTAGACAAGGTCACGTAATCAATTTTCATGATTTATTAGCTGATTTCACCCGTTATTATTATAGATAACCTTTTCTTAAAGATGTCATAAAATAATATATATGTTTTCAGATGCTAAAGTACTATGGGCTGCTGCTTTTGGAAGAGCCTGTTGTTTTAAATATGATGAAAAAATAGATTATAGAAGAGAATAGGATCTGTTTGATCAGCTGATAAAGTAATCGAATTCCTTTTGCTGTTCCTTCTTTCGTTGTCATTACATATTTATCATTATTTTGTGATATGATCTACCATTCCAAACTTTTGCTTTCATCGAGAACTTGTTTATTATTCGTCTATTAATCACTGTCTTTTGGAAGAACGAATAAAATAATCACTTTTCTGACTAAAATAATCATTTTTCTGTCTGTTGTCCCGTAAAATTCTCTTAATCGACCTTTCCACTTCCAGCGTGATTTTCAGGGCGATTCTGACAAATAAGACTATTAAACTTCTTAAATTCTTAACAAACCAGATATAGCCGCCTACCTCGTAAGCCACTTCGAAATTGTCAAGATTTCGATCGTCACTAGGTGCTCCATTTCTATAATTTTGCATCAATCTAAGCTAAGCTTAATAACTAATCAAAACCAAGTAACGAATACTTTTTCCCTTGTTTTCAACTGCTGTGACAAATTTTGATTCCGACATATGTCTTCTATCGCTTCATTTCATTCACTGATATGATTGCTGATTCGTGATTCAAAATAGGATCTAAGGTTCTGATAGTGAACAGGAACCAGAAATCTGTGAATAAAGCAGTGAATCATATATTTTTATTCATAATGATATCTTCGAAATTTGGCCTATCTCTCGATATTTATGGCGCATTTTTCACAAAATCAAAAAGAAAATATCCCCCGTCATCTTATATATAACGGGTCTGTGGACATTTTAAGCACCAAAATGCGCCTGATGAAACACTCTTCCCCTGACTATTCTTGGATGGAATACAGGATCCTCCAGGGATTTGAAATCAAAGACGATCTAAACAATGTTACGTAGCATTTTAACATTCTCACCTCTTTCAAACGTATCAGGAGCATTAACATGACACCTTCCTATCTGACACAGTAAAGGAAAAGTCATGCCAATCACAGAGCACCATCTACCAACCAGAGTCACTCGCAAATAGCTATCTTCCTGAGACCGAAAAAGTCCTTTGTGTTCAAGGCCAGGCACGCCAACTTCATGTTGTCTGTGATAGTCCTGTGATTATCGAGCAACGAAGGCCGCACCATGATGCACTGTTTTCCACAAAACCCCAGAGTTATTGCTACCGAATCCATTGAGGTGCAGAACAGGAAGTGGTCTAACTTCTCGTTCAAGTGTAAGCCATATGTTGAATCAACAAAATTCTGATCTCTTCTACATGGCTCGCATAACCCAAGAGTGGCTTACCGAGAATGTTCACAATAATGTTACCCCTCCACGAGTCTGTGGCCTCTCAGCTCACCTGATTTAAATCCCCTGGACAAACCAACCAGCGAACCCACAATATTAAAGACTCCTTGGAGGTCACCAACATGGAGAACCACTGGAATCGGTCATGTAGTCAATTCCAAGGCTGTATTCAGTCCGTCTTCTTAGCCAAAGACGGTTTTGCAGTTTTCTTTTTAAGATGAACATGTTTACAATTGTTTTTCTATTTTCTTTGTTCTCCGTTGCTTGACGCACCTTCATTTTTGTCATTATAACTGATTAAATTATGATTTCAAATCAATTTTTAAATATTTTTAATCACACACATATGTTATAATTACAGTTTTAGTTTTTTCGTAAATGTTCATATTGTAGGTTCGTGAGATACGCTGGTGCATGTGAAATCTGCTAAATATACCTCGAGAAAAAGTAGGTGGAGGATTGGCTCGGGAATGACTTTATTTCGCCTTTCCCGTAGATTCAGCAGGCTATTTGTTATGAAATGTCCAGCGGTAGTCGTCAATCTTGCGTAACATATCTTGATCCTCCCCTTACTGCTTAGGCTCTTATACTGTCTCCATGCCTTAGCTATTCTAATTAGGCAGTCATTTTCACATCACATCTTTATTTTTAAACCCGAGTAAATGCTGATTTTCAAGGCTCTCTACACTTGAAATATTGAGGTGATACAATCTTTCTCTCATCCCTATTATTTGATCAAGTGCCGTACTAAGATAAGCTTACTATATGTTATGTATCCCTTAAGTGAAATATTTGCAGAGATAGTTTTATGGTTGTATCAAATGACTAGTGGCTCCAAGGTTTAAAATGGGTTTCATGTTTACTCGTCAATATCGTCGAATATTCTTATTTAATCTTACTGGGGAAGTTCGCTTTTTGTAAAGTCTAGGATAGTTTTTGGTGCAAAATTCGCTGATACGAAATAATGCTTTGGCGAACTTATTTCGTGTGGTTATGACGAGTAGAAAAAAATAATCATCTCAACTGAGTGAATTGCAATGGCTGCTGACAAATTGATCATCAGTGGTATAGAAACAGAAACTATCTATCATTTCTTTATAATAGTTCGATTAAAGCTTGCCCCAATATTGGAAAAAACTAAAGAAATTGCATCTTCTCTAGTCTCGCTCTCAACTTATCTTCTTTCATTTTTATCTGCTGTTAGTTTTGCTTAGATGTTTGGTTATTAAACAAATTTTAGAAAGTGTTAATCTCATATTCATTTGAACTTGAGAAACTGGTTTGAATTTTTTAGTACATTATGGATGGGCGGGGGGCCAACGAGAAATCGTCCTGTGCAATATATACATATAAAAGTTTTTTAACTATATCTAAAGAAATTTTTTAACTATTGAAATATTTATACAGATTTAAAATACCCAATTCTTTGTTTAACTTAAACAAAGACCTGGGTATTTTAAATCTGTATAAATATTTCAATAGTTAAAATATTTCTTTAGATATAGTTAAAAAAAAACTTTTTAAACAACATCTAAAATACTATCGTTAGATTTACGTTAAAAAATTCAAACACAGTTGCATTCCACATCACGTGACGTCCGCGTCCCACGACGGACGCTGAAAACAAACTCCCAAATACAGTTATTCAATTAATTTCTGAGGAAGGACCGAGGTGGTCTGAAATATCAAATATATAAAAACATATAAATAAATACTTTCACAAAAAACACCCAATTTTTTTCTTTTAATCTGCAACTTTTCAGTTGTTTTATCCATATTATATACATATCAAGAAAGTATACGTGGCTTCTCATTATACATACATATATATATATAGTTATATATATATATATATATATATATATATGCAAGCTTCATTAAATATAACAAAGTATATATATATATATATATATATATATATATATATATATATATATATATATATATATATATATATATATATATATATATGCAAGCTTCATTAAATATAACAGTGTTTTGATTACATTTTTTATAGAATTTCTCACATCTTTTTTTTTTCTTTTCAGTAGATAAATTGTACAAAAACTGTCCAAATGTTTTATTTTTCCAAGCGCTTTCAGCTATACATTTAGGCATTTCCATTCGACTGTTTTTGTATAATGTATTTACTTAAAAGGAAAAATAGAAGATCATATGAGAAATTATATAAAAAACTTAATCAAAGCGTCATGTCTGTCATATTTAATGAAGCTTGCATGAAAGAAGGATTGCTGCCCAAATACACAATATATATATATATATATATATTCTCAAAGATGGTATTTCAATGCTTCTTTCTATACGATTCAAGTGCTCTTTGTGAATTTTTAAATGTTTTTGCGTTAAAAGTGATGCAATTTCGTCATTTGGTGTTCTTTTATTTCCAGAAAGAAAAAATAGCTGTATAAAGATCAAATAGTATATTTGCCAATTCTGTTGATGGCATATTCAGGAGAAAATGTCAAGTAGCTATTACACAAAGTAGTCAATAAAAGCATATTGGATTAATCATTGACTGTAGGAAGACAATGCAGGACTGTCAGCAAAATAAACAGAAAGTACTGCTAATAATTTTATGAAACTTTAGAGACACAAAATATGGAAAGAAAACATCGAGAATTCAACGCTCCCAGAATGAATCGAAGGCAAAAAAAGCCAGAAGAAAATAGCGTGATGCCTTGTGAAGTAGAAAGTAAGATTTACAACATTGTAGAAATTTATCTGTGACAAAAGATTTTCATTCGTGCTTCATTTACGGACAAATACCATTGAGAAAGCTATGAATCCATTCCCCCATCTTTGGGTTAAATAATAGGAGTTGTATCTGGAAAATCATTATTATTTAAAAGAAAAATGTTAATGCAATAGACACACGCAAAAGAATAGATTTATTCTTACAATTCAAAATAAGTTCTCAGCTTTAAATAACATACAAATGGTTGATAAACCGTAAAAAACAAATCAATCAAGCAAAATGTATTCGTGTCACCATTTCAAATCTTACGAGATATGCCACCTTTGTGTCTCTCTCCCAAGCTAACCATTGTAAAATATAAATGTCATTATTTTCTTATCTATACATTTTTATGTATAAGTGGATTAAAATGGAGTTTCACGTTGAGCAATCAAAAGATGAGATAGAAAAAAGCATTTTCTACACGCAACTAACAAACCTATACACTTAACCCCGACAAGCGATCTAAAACTCCGCAAACATGATCTGTCGTCTACAAAAATATACATCCAGCTGGCAAACAGTTGATTGGTAGACATTCTGCCTTCCAGATTTCTCACCAAAGATAGTATAACATGCCAACTCGCATGCACCAGTCACTCCCAAGACAAAATCATCATTAAATAGAACAAATAAACTAATTGTTAATAAAGTTTTGTCTGCTTTACCACCAACTACATATTCCTCTTGCGTTACCAGTCCCTGACAAGGTTGGAAATGAAGGTAGCAGAGTTTTTCTAATTTATATTTATGCAAGAACGATTTACACAAGTGTTCTTTCGCCTAATTTCTTCGTCAACTATTTTGAGGTTCCATACACTAAACATTTCCTCAATATATCTAGCAATGAGATAGAGTACAGGGAAATGTGGATTTATGCCGAAATTCGCAATAGCATGAAAAGAATTTCAACATGAATAACCTCAGCTTAAATTCAGGCTCGGTTAGTCGATTTCATTTATCTGTGCTTAGAATGCCATATAAAGAGCGCAAAAGCAACGAGGAATTTTAAAGGGAAGTGGAAATAAAATGGTCACTTATACTTAGAATCAGAAAGGGACTGTTGAATATTCTTAGACACAATAACGAAATAAATTTTTTAAAATTTAACACTCACAAAACATTACAAACCTAACGGGCTTGTGTAAATGGCTAGCAGAACAGGAAGTGGGAGGGATGGTAAAAAGGTAAACATTGCTAAAAACAAAAACGAATAGAAAGTTGTGAAAAGCCATGATCACCAACGTTCTGACTTCTTTTTCACCCCAGCTGCGAAAATCTAATTCGAAACCTAACTAAAATGATATACAAGACTGACGGTTTCAATGACTGAAATGTTTTCATTTTCCAATATCAAATTGTTGCTCAAAGTTGACCAAGAATTAAAATTCGAGTTAGTGAGTAAAAGAAAATTAAAATGTTATTTTTTCTCTTTAGAAAATACGAAATATTCGACTTTATCATTTGATAGGACTGACAAAAAAGCCCCGATGGCTGATATAGCACATTTCCTTTCCAGTTCAGAGATTTTGGGAGACAAAAATAAGAAGATCAAAGATTTTTCGTCGGGTTCAAGCCGAAACGACAATGTCCTTCTCCATTGCCTCGAGCTGACAACGATAATTGGTTCGTCATAGGTCATTACTTAGCAAGACCTGACCCTGCTAAACTCTGTTTTTACTGTTGGCACGCTAAGATTTCTTATTGGCCGATCAGCTTTACCTGAGTCACAGGTGCAAAGCGCCTCGGGTTCTTATTTGCCACATTACATCAGTTGGGTTGATCAGTGTATCTGTGGGCAATACGCTGGGCCGAGGTTAATAGAAATAAGAATGGAAGGAAAGAAATGGCTGCCAGATAGATTTGGCGTCAGATGTTGGAAAACTGTTAGTAAATATACACGCACTTGGCACAAAAATGTTGACATTGGCAACTTCATTGCTGTCATAAAGTGGAAATCGTAATGGCCTTGAAAATGAAAAGGTGTGCGAGGAGAAAAAGAGGAGAGAAAATGGAGTTACGATAGGAAGAAAATGGAAAAAAAATAAGCACGCGAAAAAGAAATAAAACAAATAATCCGTTCTACGCATTTAAAAAGTGTGTCACATATGCGCCTACTGTGGAGTAACGGCGAAGCTGATCACATAGGTCATTAAAACTGAGTAATGACATCGATCTTCATTGAATGCTCTATAACTGAAGCTTTGCTAAGCTTAATAGATAATCTAAAATATACTCACTTATTCTTTGTGTCCTATCATTCCATTCGTAGCTCATCACCGTTTTAAACTTTCGGCCAATGAGTGTATCACTCTTTTGGTTTTGTGTCAAACTAAGCTAAGATAGACTAAGAAAAATATTAAATGCCTACCGTGTCCAAATACTTAGCAAAATCGTATGACTGGCCAACTCACAGTGTCATGAATTCGTGTGCGTATACGTGTGTGTGTGTTTCTAAGGAATCAACGGACTTTTTTATCTGATATTATTTCCTACTACTCCAAACGTTATTTTGGAGATTTCCATGTTTGACATCCTTTTTTTTTAAAACTGTGTGAATTACATCAACCGGCCTGCGAATTCGAAAGATTTAATAAAGAACTACTCTCAGGCAGAGTTAAAATATGCGTACTCCTTTGTAAGAGAAACCATAATCTCATTTGTAAGAATGCGTATCCTCTCATTGAGATCTTCATGATATAAACGTAATTTCCACTGTTTAAAAAAAAAAAATGAAAACCTACCTCAAAAATAGTTATCTTCAAAAATTTTCGGGAATAGAATATATATGGAATAGAATATGTGTGTGTGTATATATATATATATATATATATATATATATATATATATATATATATATATATATAGTCAAACCTAATGAGCCAGACAAACCTACCAAGGTTTCACTTAGGCAGATCGTCATTAAATCAACTAATATGGAACGTGTAGATATGGGATATTCACTTAAAAACATACCAATACCTGACCGTCACTCATAAGAATTATATATATATATATATATATATATATATATATATATATATATATATATATAAAAGTGGACATGGAAGTCAACACTTAGAGGCGACAGTCTGTTTCATGCTAGTGCAATCGTCAGGCAACTAGTGTTGTTATTTTTCTCGGCTATTTATATATAAGGGTCAGTGGTGCATTATGGGTAGTCTATTTTGGCGGTTACTTTTACCGGAAGTCGCTTATTTGTTTATTTATGTCAAATTATTTTGCTTGTTCTTTTGTTTGTTTTTTTAATTTTATTTTTTATCTTATATATTTTTTTATTTTTTATTTTGATCGGTGTTTTTTTGTTAACGTAGTAAAAATTTGTTTATATAGCTTATTGTTGGTAGTCTATTATGGCGGTCATTTACCGGAAGTCGGATGTTTGCTTATTTATTTGGGTCAAATTGTTTTGCTTGTTTTTATTTATTTTCATTTTTATTTTTTATCTTATATATTTGTTTATTTGTCATTGATTAAATCTATTTGTTGAATTTTGGGGTGGGATGTTGTGGTTTGTTCTTATTATTATTTTGGTCGGAACAGTTTTTAATTTATCTATTTGGGTTGATTATCTTTATTTGTTTTTTCTAAACGGCTAGTTTATCGTAATCGGTTGTTAGTTTATTTATATATTTGGATGTATTTAGATCAATTTATTATACTGGTTGTTATTTATTTGTTACACTATATATTTTTGGCTTTCGATTTTTAAGTAACGTAGTATATTATCTTTTATTAATTTTTTTAAACCACTCTTCAGAACAGTTTGATTCTGTTCACCCATGGACAAAATTATGGAGCAGATGTAAAAAAAGTTAGAGATATGGTTGAAACTCGTACATATTTTAGGTAAAAACACTATAATAGGCATTCTTGAATTTATGCTTCACTGGTATTTATGGGGACCAATAACGATTTGTGTTCATTTAAACTTATTTAGCAAAAATGGCAAATATATTTATTTGAAATTTAATCAGTAGTGCTAAATCTTTTCTATTTCTTTAGTAACAAGTTTAGTGCCAATTTATAAGTGCTTCTTTTTTGTTGAAAATGTCTCGAGAGAAATCCATTCCTGAAACTAAAAGGGCTGAAATTATTGTATTTTTCAGAAAAGTGTCAAGTCAAAATTGCAAGAAAAGTGAAATGCTCAAGAAATGGTGTACAAACAAACATTAAATGATATAACGAAACCAATTCTTTCAAACATCGTAATGGACAAGCCCGGAAAAGGTATACAAACTTCAAAGGAAGACAGACTGCTAAAGAGGGTATCTCTAGGTGATAGGAAAAACTCTTCTAATGTGACTTCTGAATTTCAAGAGGCAACAAACAAAGTGATATCGACACGTACATTGAGATGAAGATTAGCAGAAGCTGGACTCAAAGTATGTATAGCTAAATAACCAATTCCTATCTGAGGTTAATAAGAAAAAGAGACTTTCTTTTGCAAAAGAGCATGAAAATTGGACGGCTGAGGATTGGGCCAAAGTTGTCTGGTCTGATGAAAGCAACTTTGAAGTATGTTCCTTTATTAGTTGAAACTAATTTATTGAGTATAATTGATTTTATTACGCCTATTAATATTGTATTTTATTGAATAGAAAATTATTCCTATTTTTTTTATCAGATTTTTGGAACCTCTGGAGTTGTTTATGTTCGTCAAAGAGTCGTTTATAATGCTCAATGTATTTCCCCTACTGTAAAACATTGGAAGCAAGGTTGCATGTCGTCTTTTAGGACAAGAATGTTTATCACATGTGAAAGTAGAATGAATTCCAACACTTACACGAGCATGTTAGACCAATGTTACCAAACTTAAATTAGAGAAAATTTTCAACAATAACATACCAGATGGAGTAATCTTCCAACAAAACAATGCACCATGTCACACATCCAAAGTTTCGATAAGTTGGTTTGAAAATAAAGAAGTGAGGCGAATGAAGTGATCTCCTCAATACTCTGACCTGACTCCCATTGGATAGCTGGGGTCATGCTTAGGTACAAGAGTGAGGGTGCACAAATATTCTTCAAAGCGCGAATTAGAATCCAAACTGCATGAAGTATGACAAAAAAATCGAACCAACGGCGTGTGCTAAGCTTGTCTCCAATATGCAAAAGCGCATAAAGGCAGTTATAAAAAGAAAAAGGAGGCCACACCAAGTATTAAATAGAGGTTAAATTTGCTTCAAAAACTTGGTTTTTTCTTGAAATGATAAAAATAAATGAGTTTCGATTATATTTCTAACTTTTATACACCTCCCCCATAATATATTTATATGTGTGTGTGTGTGTGTGTAAGAGAGAGAGAGAGAGTTTGTGTGTGTGTGTGTGTGCGCGCGCGCGAGCGCGCGCGCGGGCACGCATGTGTGTAAAAGTGGACACTAAGGTCGACACAAAGCAGCGACAGTCTGTTTCTTTTTTCAGCGCAATCGAATTGCGTTGAAGCATGACAAATAAACAGTCACCGCTTTGGTGATATCAATGTCCACTTTTATATTTACATGCGATCTATCTCTGATATCGAGCACTTAATTATAACATACCTTAAATCTATATTTGTAGCATATATATATATATATATATATATATATATATATAGAGAGAGAGAGAGAGAGAGAGAGAGAGATGGATAGAATATCTATCCTTTTGAGTTTATCATATCCATCTTAGTCCATTTATACATAATTATTTCAGTGTATTTGTCATCAATAGGATATATCTGTCCGATTTTAGTTTTACCTATCTATCTAGGGCAACTAAAACTGTTGAGGATAATAAACTTGTCACACTGATCTGATTCGTTTATTTGTGCTTCAATGGATATACCTGAAAACCTTTCAAGGAAGAAGAGGGAGGAAATGTGAAAAAGAAATGAATAGCAAAAGAAAGAAAAAAGAGAAGAATAGGGAAATAATCAAGAAAAATACAACAGACTAAATGTCGACAGCCTTTCACTAAATTATCGCTATTACTATGGCAAACGTTCCAACGTGTTACATTCTTTAGTGCCACCATCTCGGACCTTCACAGCCGAAGTCATAATGGGGACGGTATGCCATCTTCATCCCCTTCGCATCCCTTTGATAAAATGTAACTTCCACCCAAACAGATTCTTCACCAGAAATGTTACTTTATGGAACAAACTCCCGAGAGAATGCTTTACCTGAAAACTACAATCTTGGTCTCTTTAAATCCAAGGCAAACCGATATCTATCCTACATGTCCGCATAATATTCTCTTATTTCTCCCTCTCTTACAATCTCACTCATTAATTCTCTACAATGTGTGGCACTTGGGCCTTGTATTGAGTGTACTATCAATAAATAATAATAATAATACTCCGCCATCACTGTTTGGTGCAATGGAGAAGGTGCTATCAACCGGTTGGAATCCAAGATCTGGATTGCTTCGCTTTATGCTATGGACTGTCCAAAGCTAAGAACATCGTACATGTCTCACTCAAAGATAGAATTTCGACTAAGAAGGAACCAATACTCTATCTGAGTCTTGGCCAGGAGCAAGGGCAATTACACTTTGATCTTAAACAGAAATACCAATAAGCAACATTTTTATTTGAAGCAGAGTGCACGGATACGCTGATCCTGAAGTCCGATGCATACGTGGATAATTCCGCCATATTTTCAGGTTCAGTGTTATTGTAGTAAAATGAGTTTTGATAGCATAATTTCTTCTCACGATCTGGACGTACGATTTGGTGTAAAGGTGTCCAGCGACCAGTGAGAATCTGGTAATAGTAGAAAACCAACACAACTACATGTTCTGTTGTTTATATCAGCCGTTGCATTACTGGGATCTAGAATGGAGAAAGAGAAGTTAAATAGGAGACGAGGTTTCTTCATTCCAAATTGCCTGACCACTTAGTATCCGGTGTATCCTCTCCCTACACGCCGAAGCGCTGAGAGTTTGAACAGGAAATGAAAGAATGTCTCTATGAATGCTATGCGCAAAATATAATTTCCTTCATGGAAATGTTTGCCGGTTGCTTTATATAGATGTTCTATAATCAAAGACCATATTTGGATGAAGTGTACGATGTGTTGTTCACATGATTTCATAATGTAAATTTCCTATATAAGGTGTTTTTATAAAACAACACCGCTTCAGCTTTCGCAGTGACACAAGTAACCGTATACTAATAGCATATATCATCGGGACAGACCTCTAAAATTGGGACGTATGGTAAGCATAAACACACTCAAAGGAAGTGGGAAAGGTCGTTTTAATTCATGATCAGTTTTGAATGTGTCTAAATATTATTTGTGCGTCATAAAACAATCGCTGGAAAAGTTCTATTACGATTCCTAAAAGCCTGAATGATGCCCATATATCAAATGAAATATTTTTTAATCAAAAACGTTTTCTGCGTGTATCTCCGTGCTTTACTTCCACTAATTGAATCCTTGTTCAGTCGACGTTCGAAATATATTTTCTAATTAAAGGCAGATAAGATGTCTGCGTTCTTTTTGTAATGACACTCTTCGACTACTTGTAAAGATAAGATGGCTGACAAGAGCAGCAAGATAATCAGCATGAAAGAATAGAAATCAAAAAGGAAGCAAATGATTAAGTTTGTCATTATTTTTACGAATTACTCTCTTATTTTGTTTAAGGGATACAATTAAAATTTATAAACTGTTTAATGATAACTGGAGGAAAATATTTATTTTAATAATGATATGGAAGATACCGAAGAGGAATTTCGAAATTGATCAAAAACCAAATTAATAGAATATAGCAGTTAAGCACAGAAACACAAGACACATCAAACAAGCTAATAGATAGATAGATAGATAGATAGATAGATAGATAGATAGATAGATAGATATTTACCTGATATGAATTAATGGTTACCAAGCTAGTAAAAATATATGTGTGTGTGTATGTTTGTGTGCGTGTGTGTTTGAAAAATATTCAAATTAGTCGCGTGAACCATTATTTCTGTACTAATTTCTATTCTTCCCCTAGATCCTACCCCTGATATCCTAATTCTTACCCAATAGAATTTTGTAAACATCTAGATGCATTCCTATGCAAATACTACGAGACAGAAATCGATCGATCATGCAAACTGATTAAAAGTACATATACTCAATATGAATTAACACACGATGAATTACTTACAGAAATCAACAACCTAAGAGAAATATTCTTCCATGTTTGTTTTATAGAGTTGAAAAATATTTCTCTTCGCAATAACTGACTCCAACTACCTTTCTTTCTACTTACATCCTTACTTCTTACCTTATTTTCAAAATCGAACACTGTTCCTGCAAAAATGGGATAAAGTTTGACAGATTATCACTACATCTATAAATAAGGTAAGAAAAATTAAATCATAATAATGCTATCCACATTCATCTGCATATCAAGAAAATCTCGAGGGGTTTGTGAGAAACATGCGGGGAAAGCCGGAATGCCAATACGAGGCGAAATAAAAACAACAAAAAAAAGATAAAAAGTGTTCCAGGATTGGGAAAATCGAAAATATAGAACAGGGATATAGATAAAGAACATGAGGTAATTGTGGAGGGGTGGTCGGCACAGTAAACGACTGGGATTCCCTTGCAGCTCGAAATTCCTAGGCAGAAAAAATAAATCCGTTTCTTGTGCGTATGAAGAAGAGACAAAAAAAGAAGAAAGCTGAATTCGTGTCGATCTTATATTGTTTCCTGTCATGCAGAAGGTGGAACGAAAAGAAAGTGGCATAGAGACGAAAATTGAAAAGCTGAAAAAAGGAGGAAATGAAGTGAAACGAGAGAAATAGGAATTAAAAGAATAGGAAGAAAAGCAAAAGGAGTTTGGAGATGAATGAAGAAAGAATAAAAGAAAAGCTGCATTTCGAGCAGTGGATAAAAACGGTAAGCTTCTTATTTTGTCGGATTTATAAGCTATGAGAAATGAATAGATTCGAGGTACTAACAAATTGATCAATACAAAAGTGCAGAAAACTAGATAGATTGATAGATAGATAGATAGATAGATAGATAGATAGATAGATAGATAGATAGATAATGGAAAGCAAAACTTGCAAAAAAGCTGTTGGCTTCAACACTAGTTTATTATGCATAAATATATCTGTTAATACAAAATGATATTAATATTAAAAATGAATAATTTATTCAATGTGGCTTCCATTATTTTCAATTACTGCCTCAACATGACTTCAAAAAGATGCGCAACTCTCAGTTTCGATGTATTTTAACGTGTTAACTCTAGCCCAACTCCTTAATAGCAGTTAATAGATGTTGGGATGAGAGGTCTTGTCGGTGACATAATCTAATCCCCACCCACACAAAACTACGTTATCTATCGGGTCGAAGTCCAGGAGGGTGAAAATTCATAAGTTAGTTTAAAGAATTTTTGTGCCTTATTGTCTGTGAGCACCGAACTAATCCATACATAGTTGCTCACTGGGTAGTTAACCTTGAGCTATGGCAAAACGGTAAATCATAATCTTGTAGCACACACCTTTTCATTTTCCTGTCAGTGACCACGACACCGAAGGCTACAGCCTGGGCTGGATGTTTGTTCTTGAAATGCCATTGACTGCGCATTGTACAACATCCACTGTGAATATTTTCGCATCAGAGAAAATTTTTAACGTGGATTCATGATATTTGTGACACTTTATAACTTTCCTGCACCTTTCAAACACCTTCGTCTTCATGAACTCCCTAAGGAAGTGTCTTAGCATCCTTGTGTATGACTTAAAGCCACCATGAATTGTGATGATTTTAAGCTACATCATTAGCTATTTTATAGATGGACGTGGTTGGATCCCTTGTAATTTCACAACAGGACATTAATGAAGTCCCGGTTTCGCTCCTTTCTTTTTCCCTAGTTCTGTCCAGTACACAGTGCTCAAAAACATACCAAGAGTGTTAGGGTGGCCTTCTGGTCAATTTGCACATAAAGCAAGTTTAAACATGGCACATGGAACTAGAACAGTCTACCTCAGTGAGCGAAATAAAGGGTTCAGTTCGACATTCCAACCATCTGAAGAAGGCCGGAGAGTACAACGGCCGAAACGGTGTAATAAATATGGCGACAAAGATGAGGACAATAGTCCGAATAATGTAAATAATGTAAGTTTGACATTGTTTTCCGTTTATTCTTCTGTTCGGTTATTGTCTATGATAGGTCTGTATTAATAAAATGGGTCTGCATTAATAACTAAAAATAGACTCTTTGTTCTGCCTATATAGTTTCGATCTTGTGCTGGAATAATTTGTGCAGATAAGTTCTGCTTTTTGTTTCACATTATTTGCTTTCGTTTTTGACGGGAAGTTTTAGTTTTACCGTAAATTTTGCTTCGCTACTCTCTCTACAGCTGAATAGACAGTGAGAAAGAGTGACTTATATTTCTTACTATTCAAAATGACACTCATATTTTGTTACATGGATGAAGGGGTAGAATGTGTTTGCTACAAGAAATGATGCTTGAAAACACCGTAACAACACCATATTATTAATGATGTAAATTGTGAGGTCAGCATTTCATATACTGTGTAATGTATATCGCTTTCTCTAGGTATTACTAGAAATAACACAAGAATTATAACCCTAACATGGTAGCAATTGTTAAATTCTGTTCTATGTGTAGCAACTCATTTTATGCCTATTTTTGCCTGAATGCTAATTATTGGAGTATGGATTGCCTAAGTGTTCCCTCGTCCATTCGCTCCTCCGTCAGTTGACAAAGTATAAGTGAAAATATTTTTCGTTAAGATATGGTGTGTATTTATA
>OZ038504.1:96634861-96666518 GCA_964036315.1 Acanthosepion esculentum
TTGCTTCTTACCGCATCAGCTTGAGTGGATATGAAATAGAGGTTCTTGTAATATTTCTCTACACCAAATGCGTACTGTCAACAGTCCTATACTGGTAAAATCCTTTTGAGTTGTGTGCTATAAATACGTATTCCTTCAGCGTCAACGAAACAGTCGCTCACATAAACCGAAAAGCAAATTTCTATTTTGAGTTCCAAACGACACGGTTTCTGAAATATGTTCGCTTTTCAGTGGAAGAAGGGCAGAAAAAACAATAAGTGAAATATCACCCGACAGGATTCTGTACATTGCCAGAATATTTCTTCACCTACTTTTGTGTTCTGCTAACCACTCAGCTTTTCAGGTGGGATGTCAACCGACCCTAAAAAACGTTGAGGCTGGGGACGTAAGAATACGATGGAGGTGAAACTGAAGAAAGATTTATCTGAAAGAGAGATTCTAATGTGGGAAGGGGTTAATAACCAGGCCAAAAAGAAAGAAAATCTTGTCAAAAATAGCATAAGGTGAAGTCTCAATGAAATACAGTACTTACGAAAATCGTTAATAAATCAGTTACTACACTTACTAAACACAAGAGAGAAAAAAGTTCAAAAATCTACAAAATATTCTCGAGTGAGTGGAGTCTATCGGCAATAAACAAAGAACCGAATTGAGAGATTATCTGACTTGCAGGAGGTCCTATGCAAACAAAAAAAGATTATGCAGTGACATGACGATGGCTTACTTGTCTCACGCTGTCAGAAAGCATCCACGATATTTTACTACAAATTCTATTTTAGAGCCGGTGGTAAGGCATAAATTTTCGACAAGTGCTGAAAGACCCGAAAAATGACCTCGTCACCATCAGAGTCAGAAGACAGCTTAATAAAGAAAGAAAGAACAAAAAGCTAAAAGAAAGATAGAAAGAAAGTACTTGCTGTATTTGAAATTGTTATTTATATTAGCAATAAGGTTAAGTGGTTTTTACCGGGTATCGAATAATAGCAAGTTTCATCAAATCCCTTCATCAGTATATTGCAAATAAGTAATTACACCAATCTCACTTGTAATTTGTTTGTTGTAACTGATTCCGGTGTGTCGGTTATTATGAGTATGATCCTAAACTTCATGTTTCCCACTCTTCACAGTTTCCGAGTGAAATCCTGGTATTTTCCATTATTATTTTTTCGCTTTCTTTTAAGCATTATCATATAATATACACCCACGTCTACGATTTAGATTATATTTTCTAGTTATTATTATTATTATTATTATTATTATTATTATTATTATTATTATTATTATTATATACTTTTACTAATGCATTTGCTCCAGTCTCTCGAACAGCTGCAAGTGGGCCGGTTATTATTAACAAAACGGCAACATATTTAGATAACTAGATCTATTGCCCTATTAATTTATTGATACTGAATACTGTTCCATTTGTATATATATATATATATATATATATATATATATATACATACATACATATATATATATATATATATATATATATATATATACATACATATATATATATATATATATATATATATATATATATATATATATATATATATATATATATATATAGTAAAGGTAATAAATCCGTTGGATCCTAGTAATATAAAATATTAAAACTGATCTACAAAAAGAGCTCAATGTATTTATTATACAGAGCAAATAAATAGCAGTAAACCATAAAATCCAAAATTACCTCCTATGGGGTATAGACCTATTTCAACCGACGAAAGTCAGTCTTATTCAACCTCGGTATACAGACTGTGTTCGTGTTTGGAATTAAAAATTTAGCTGTGACGGCATTCGAAAAATTGATACAGAATTTATCCATCTCAATGTTTCAGTCAGACGAAGGGTACGAGCCAATGGTCAGGGGAGAGTGAAAGGTATTAGCCTCAAAGGGAAAAGGTTTTATAAAATTAAACTCGGATATTAATCTTATGGCATTAAATTGGGTTATATGAAGAATGAAGTGTTAATTTGAAACTAAGAAAGGAACGAAAAAGGAACGAAAAAGGCTATTTTAATAAAATTATATATATATAAAGTTAAGTTTAAAGTTCCTACTTCAAAACACTCTTCCAAAGAAGACTTCCAACTTAAAAGTAAAATATACTTTATAAATTAAAAATACGTTATATTTAGAAAATTTATATTAAAATTAAGTAAGATTATATTTTTTTTTTAAATTCAAAATTTAAAAAAACTTAAAATATATAGATAAAAAGGTGTAAGTGATAAAGGAAAGAGAGTTCTTAGAACCTCCTTTTCGTTCCTTTTTTTTTTTTCGTATTCTGTTCTCTCTTTCTTTCTTTCCGCAGCTAGCCAGTCCTCTTCAACAACCTAACACCATAAACAGTTTGAAAAAATCCTGTGAATTTTAAATTTAAATTATAGCAACGGATTACTAACTGTATAGATAGATAGATAGATAGATAGATAGATAGATAGATAGATAGATATTACTATAAACGTTAGCTATAATAGGCACACGTGTTTGAGTTGCGTCGCTGTTTTCTCATATTTTATTAAACTATGAAATCAATAACAATCGGCCTAAATTGAGAAGTCCTACTAAAGAAAATCTAAACCTCCGACTGGAATGGAACCTGCATATCTTTTTTCCATCAGCGAACAGGGCAAGGGTTTGAATGACCTATAAGGAAAGCACGTTTTCTCGTTGGGACTTCTAAGAATCTAGATCTTCTGGCTTCAGTTTCGTGCCTGAAACATAAACAACAACATTTTTTTAAAATAATTTTTTACCCGTCATCTCTAAACGTTATCTTAATGGATACCCGCGTTTGAGTTGCTAATTGTGTTTTTATTATTATTATTATCATTAAACAGTGAAATTAAAAACACTAAAAATAATGTATACACTAAAAATAATGTTTATAGTTATAAGAAAAAAAACCTTAAAAAGAAATTTTTAAAAATATATATGTATGAAGAAATATAGTTTTAAGGTGTGCTATATTTATGGGATAAAGGGCTCAATATCAGAGATAGAGCGTATGTAAATATAAAAGTGAACATTGAAGGCAACACACAGAGGCGTCATGCCTGACGATTGCGTCTAGCATGAAACAGCCAGTGGCCCCTAAGTTCTGAATTCAATGTTCACTTTTATATATATATATATATATATATATATATATATATATATATATATATATATATATATATATATATATATATATATATAACTCCTGATCAAAATCTTAAGAACAGATACAAACGGGTTAAAAAAATATTGTTACATTAATCAAAATATATTTGCGAAACATTTACATTTAATTAGAAAATGTAGTTTATAAACAAACAAGTGAAAATTTTAAGCTTTTAATTAATTAATTTAAACAAACATTGAAAAAAGTATTTTTTGATTGGTCATAAAGATAAGAATATGTGTGAAAAAAACAAATTACTGGACAAAAATTTTAGAACTTGTCAGTGTGCTCATAGCTTCAAGCGTGTAGACATCTACATAGCTCATTTCCTTTATTTAATTTCAGATCTCAAGTTCGAACTTTGCTAAAAATTTTATTCTTAGCCAATTTAAGGCTAAGGGTAAAATTTTGACAAAGTTCGAACAGGGCAGGATTGTTGAACTTCAAAGACGGGGTCTTTCGCAACGAGCCATTGCAAATGAAATTGGCTGTAGCAGAACTGTCATTGCTAACTTCATTAAAAATCCAGATGCGTATTCTTCTAAAAATTCGAGCGGTCGGCTCAATAAAATCTCACCATCTCTAGACAGACGCATTAGGCGAGAAGTTAAGAGAGATTCAAGCCTAACATCAAATCAAATAAAAGCGAATATAGATGCTGAATGCAGTTCTCGAACAATTCGACGACATTTAAATAAGAAAGGGTTTAATACCCTGAAACTGCTGCAAAGGCCTCGCATTCTTCTTCACCATAAAACCTCCCGTTTACAATTTGCTTCCGATTCCCAAATTTGGGATGTGGGTGGATAAATGGAAGAAAGTGTTGTTTTCAAACGAGAAAAAATTCAATCTTGATGGGTCAGACAGTTTTCAGCGTTACTGGTATGCAAAAGATGTCCCAAAAGAAATTTTCTCAACACGATACTGTGGCGGTGGATCAATTATGGCCTGGGGTTCATTTTCGTACAATGGAACTCTTGAGTTACAGGAGGTAAAAGGTCGTCAAACAGCTGCTAGTTACACTGACATGCTAAGAAAAGCATCGCTAATTTCTGAAGGCCTTCAGATATGTGGAGAAAACTGTATTTTCCAGCCGGACAATGCTGCAATCCACAAAGCTCTCCAGATCGAAACCCCATCGAGAATATTTGGGGATAGATGGTAAAGGATGTTTATAAACATGGATCGCAATTTGAAACTGTGGATGCTGTTCGTGCTGCAGTGTATGAATCCTGGGCGTGCATCCCAAGCACCCTCATGCATAATTTAATGTGCATGCCAAAGCGAATTTTCGAAGTAATTCGCAAAAATGGAGAATATACTGAGAATTAAATTGTCGTTGTGACTTATTTGTTCTGTATTTGCTATTTTTATTTACATGGTCTTATCTTTATGACCAACCAAAAAACTCCTTTTTTCAATGTTTGTTTAAATTAATCAATTAAAAGCTTAAAATATTCACTTGTTTGTTGATAAACTACATTTTCTATAAATGTTTCGCAAATATATTTCGATTAAAGTAACAATATTTTATGTTTTTAACCCTTTTGTATCTGGTCTTAAGATTTTGACCAGGAGTGCATATATATATATATATATATATATAACATCGCTGTATTTGATTTCCGTTGCCAACCATTAATCTCATCACCTGTTCAAAATATGTATTCCTCGAATTCTTCCAGGTCGTCATCTTTTTTTTTTTATAATATTACAATTTAAGTTTGCTTATTTTTTATTCCTATCCATTTTAAAACCTATTAGAGACCTATTAGAGACTTTTTAATTTATGACATTTCGCCTTTCTTATTATTCATCCGATGGTTCTGATATCCGTCGTCAGCAAATCGTAATTGTTTGAAGTATTTCCATTTATGTCTACTCTCATCCTTTTCCAATTCATTTTGTGGACGTTATTTCAATAATTTCACCTGTACTATCCACGACGAGTGGATAGTACAGGTGAAATTATTTCCCCTTACCGGGTATATTTGTGTATAATGATTTGACAGCTAAGCTAGCCATAACCTTGGTTTCTATGTCTATGTTTCTTATCCTCTGGATTAAATCACCAGAGTGTTTAATGTGTATTCGGTTGATGGTGCCTAGGAACGCAGTTAGGAGTTTCACAATTGTAACTTAAATTCTTTCACTCTTACTGAAAACATCCTCAATCAACTTACGGACAACTACCAGACATTAGATAAAAATGCCCAGTGGACGCTCAAACGCACACAAATATACAAACACATTATCACCCGATTCCCGCATAGATCAAATAGAATAAAATTATACACACGAACGCTGCTTAGGACAGATACACGAAAGATCTGCTTAACCAATAAAAATACAAACAAGACAAAAATAAAAATACCATAATTTTCTTTTATTCTCCATATTTCATTTCCTGATGAAGCTTTAATAAAAGTGAAACATGTTAAATAAACAAACGTTTCCTATTTGTTCCTTGTCCTATTCTGTCGGATTCTAATCCATATTTGAACTATATTTGATCAATATTCATATATATATATATATATATATATATATATGAAGAAATATAGTCTTAAAATGTGCTATATTTATTGGATAAAGTGCTCAATATCAGAGATAGAGCGTTTGTAAATATAAAAGTGAACATAGAAGTCAACACTTAGAAGCGACAGTCTGTTTCATGCTAGATGCAATCGTCAGGCCACGAGTGCTGTTATTTTTCTCGGCTATTTATATATACAGGTCAGTGGTGCATTGTGGGTAGTTTATTTTGGCGGTTATTTTACCGGAAGTCGTTTATTAGTTTATTTATTTATTTGGGTTAAATTATTTTGCTTGTTTTTATTTATTTTTATTTTTTATCTAAAATTATACTAATTTTATATAAAAACTAACCTAAACGAAGTTGATCCTCTAGATGTTACCTTCAACCTAAGAAAAGGCACATACAAACCATTCAGAAAATGATAAACAACTCTATATATACACATCTTCCAACCACCCGCCTTCTATAATCAAACAGATACCAAAATTGATTAACCGCATGCTTTCCGACGATTCCTTCAATAAATCTATATTTAACAAAGCTAAGAAAGACTACGAAACAGCCCTAAAAGAGAGCGGATTCCCAGCAACACTCACATAATCACCACAGAACACAAAAAAGGCAAACAGGAAAAGAAATATCATATGGTTCAACCCACCGTACAACAAAAACGTAAAAACAAACGTAGGAAAAATATTCTTCAAACTTTTACACAAACTCCTCCCGGAATCAAGCAGCCTACACAAAATATTCAACAAAAACACAGTAAAAATCAGCTACAGTTGCACCGAGAACATGGCACAAATGATAAAAAAGCACAACAGGAAAATTATCAACAAACCATACGAACAAATTAAACCCACATGCAATTGCAGAATAAAAAATGAATGTCCCTTAAACGGTAATTGTTTACAAAACAACGTAATATACCAAGCCACGATAAAATCAGCAGATAATGAAAAAAAGTATACATAGGAGTAACTGAAGGACCCTGGAAACAAAGAAATTATGTACACAAAACATCTTTCACAAATAGTAAATATGCCAACAGCACAATACTTTCTAAGTATATCTGGGAAATTAAAAACAAAACGCACACCACACCAAAAATATCTTGGAAAATAAGTGTTGACTTCTATGTCCACTTTATATATATATATATATATATATATATATATATATATATATATATATATATATATATATATATATATTCTACGCAAGATATATCGATGACATATTCTTTATATACACGGGCAGTAATGACAAACTCACCCAATTTCTCTTGACCCTAAACACGGTACACGACTCAATTAAATTTGACTACGAAAAATCCAAAACATCAGTAACATTTTTAGACACTCACATTTACATAGATGAAAACAGGAAACTGCAAACGACACTACACACTAAAATCACCGACACCCACAACTATCTACACTTTAAGTCTACCCACCCTAAACACCTCAAAGAGAACCTTCCCTATTCACAAGCACTTAGACTCAGAAGGATATGTTCCCACAATGAAGAATTAAACAAACACATTGAAAATCTGGAGCATCAATTCACAACACGTGGCTATAAACAACACCTAATCAGGGAACAAATAAATAAAGCAATTTCCACACCTAGAGAAAACACCCTAATATACAAGATTAAAACTAAATCTAGCCGCATTCCTCTAGTAACCACTTTCAACCCCACTCTGCCTCCACTATCCCAAATAATCAAAAGTCGCTGGGAAATACTACATCTCAAACCAGACCTAAAAAAACTATTTAAGGAACCCGGCCTTCTAGCATATCGTCGACCTAAGAACCTAAAAGAAATCATAGGTAGTAACCGCATTTTAGGGGACAAAGTAATCCGTGATAAACTAACAACAAAAACAACAGGATTTTCCCAACCATGTAAAAACAAAAGAAGTTTATGTTGCAATCACGTCACACACACGAATTCATTCACTAGCTCAGTCACTAAATCTACTTACAAAATCTATCACGACTCTAACTGTAGAAGTCATAACGTAATTTACCTCCTAGAATGCACACTATGCCAGAAACAATATGTAGGAAAATCTGAATGGCCCTTTCACTACAGAATCAATAATTACCGCAATCGAATTAAGTCGACTCCCCATGAAAAATTATTACCTGTAGAACAACATTTCCGCATAGAAAAACACAATTTCAAAACCCATGCCAAATTCACCATAATTGAGAGAATAGAAAAGCCCAAAGCAGATAACACTAGAAGAATTTTAGAGTTCCATGAAAATAAGTGGATACGACGTCTACAAACCCTGTTTCCAGCCGGGTTAAATCATAAATTAAACAATATAGATAGTAGCAACACATAACCCTACAAATCAAAACCTACCCACATTCCATACCCATAGAAAAAAGACAGGCTTACAGAGGTGTTGAGGCCTCACACCTATACACACACCCACACACAACATACTCACTCACTTTCCTAATGAGCCAAATGATAACACACACCCACAGCAATATACAAGCTAACACATATACTCACTCACTCCCTTAAAAACCAAATAACACACACACACACACACACACACTTACCAGAGACTAAACAACTAAATAACACACACACTAAACTAAATAACACAAACACACACACACAAACACACACACACAAACACACATACCATCCCCTCCCCAAACACAAATAAACTACTGAACTGACCAAAAAAAAGGGAATATAGCTCTTATCTCAAATGACAACTTAAAAGAGACTGTTTGACCAACACAAGGAATGTTAAAAAGATAAAAAAATAAACAATAAAAAAACAAATGAAAACTACAGACAAACGTTCGTTTTCTTCAACAAGACATTCATTTCTGTAGTTTACTGCTATAGCAAGCAGAGACATTTTTTTCTCTCCCGATGATGGCCATGTTGGTCGAAACTAGTCGAGGAATAGAAATGAAATAATAATAATAAAAGCATAAGAATATTAATCTACAACCCAGTGTGTCTGAAGATTTTAATTGATTTTTCTAATAATTTTTATCGTTCAAAATATATATATATATATATATATATATATATATCACCTTCCATTCCGATCGTAACGAGGTTAATAGCTGCCATGTCTTACCATCAAATCTTCATCTCTCTGATATTTTCCTACGGCATCTACTATCCATTGGCAGGTATTCAACCAACCTTTTACTCCATCTGATATCCTTGCTATATTTTTATGTTTTTGTGTTTGCTTTTTTAAATATATAATTGTTTTCTTTTTGTATGTTTTTGCCACTTTTTGCTCTTAACTCTAATTCTGTTATGTCAGAAGAGATGTTGACTGATGCTGACTCTTGTCTCTGAGTCATTTAAAACTGGAGGACATATGAGTATTGAAATCCCTGATGTGTGTCGCAATATGGCATACCTGAAAATAAGTAATCGGATCATAACGAGGTTTTGTTAATGACTATATAGATAAAAAGCCAAGGAAAAGAAAATGAACGAGTGAAAGTTAATAAGAACAGAATCTACAATCATATCCATTCGATGTCTTCTTGAAGTTACTTATTAGTAAACACAGACTTCATTAAAAGGCAAAACGTAATCGCCAGTGCAACGTGATTAAGTTTATATGAATTCATAAGTTATACACATTCTGAAAAATGGTATATCAACGCGCCTTTCCATACAATTCTCGTACGGATTATGAATTTTAAATAGGGGGAAAAAGATGCATTTTCATCATTTGATGCACTTTTATTTCTGGAATGACAAAATGCTATACAAATAGCAAATGATATGCTATATTTATAGAAGTAAATTTCGTATTTGTAAGTGGTTCAAAAGGTTCAGAAGTGGAATTTTTAATCGAGAAGACCGCGAACAATCGTTGTCAATGATCAATCGAAATGCTGATTAAAAATAAACCAGATCAGAGATACTCCACATATTTCATAGGAGCGTTGTAAAGCATTTGAAAACACTTGGATGAATGGCTAACTACAATGTTTGGATGCCTCACGATTTATCGGAACAAATTTAATGAATCTCGTTTCCATCTGCCATTTTCTGCATAAACGGAACAAAAACGGTCAATTTTTAAAAGATCGATACCAGGCGATGAAAAATGGATTGTTTTCAACAATGCAGAGTGAGAAAGATCGTAAGGGAAATGAAATGAGTCACTGTTAACCACTTCAAACGCTGGTTTTCATCCAAAGAATGCTGTTTAGCAGGTAGGTGTTGGGGGGTATTGTGTATTATGAGCTCTTGATTCGCAAAATCAAACACTGAATTTAGACAAGTACTGTTCCTAGTTGGACCGATCGATGAAGCGTCCAGAATTTTCTAATCAATAGGGTGTTGTCTTCTCTCAGTACAACGCCTCGGCAGAAATTGGTAGTGCTTGTCTAGGATGTCCTACTACACTCGCTGTATTCACATAATCTTGCAATTACTAATTACCACCTATTTCGAGCTCTAATAATAATAATAATAATTATTATTATTATTATTATTATTATTATTCTAGAAATTAGTTTGTGTAGTTATTTTAGCATTATTACTTTGTTAAAGTATTTTAGAAACAAAAATTGGATGCATTTGTTTTGTTTGAGGCGATTACATGAGTCTCTCAGCAAAAAGGACTGTCAAATGGTTATTGCGAGAACGATGATAGTGATAATGATGCTGATGATGGTAGTGATATCATTTGATGCTGCAGAAATTTTGGTGATAGTAATGATGGATTAGTTGCGTTGAAGAAAGAAAGAAAGAAAGAAAGAATACAATAAGTAGATGAAGAAAAAAGAATGAACTCCCGAGTGGATGCTTTCCTGATCACTACACTCGGGAGTTCATTCAACAAAGTATCGGTTCTTGGGAAGAAGATTACTGAACGAAACTTCCTTATTACGACCAAAAGACGGAAGGGGGATTCGACCTTGTGCACGCAGCCTGGAGAGAACAACTAGCTACAGAAACATAGATAAATAGATACGAGAAACCTGAACACATGTGCACATAATTGTTCTTATTATGAAGAAGTGGAAGATGTCCAGAAATATATCCATTGAAGAAAGGTGGTAAAATTTTCATATTTATATTTGTATGAGCAATAAATCATGAGGTTTTGCTTATAATATTTGTCTTAAAAATATTCATACTAACTTATTTTCATGATTGCAAAATGTTATTATACAAACAAAATATAATTATTTATAACTATCTTAAAAGTCGCCCTATCGGGCGACATTAAAGCTAGCTCCTGCGAGGGCTATTTTTATTTCATGGGTGACTTTCACAGGATTTCGCAATTAATTTCGAAAATTCCCAAATTTATTTCCAGGTTATAAAAATTGTTATCGTACAAAACAAATTGTCATAAAAAAAATCACGTAAAAAAAATCGCACTAAACAATCACAGTAATGAAAACTTGGGAATCCAAAATATCGAGGATCCCGATGCGACCCGGAATGTTTTTAATTTGCTCAAAATGATGTGATACGCTGAACTACGGCCTCTTTGAAATAAAGATGAAAACACGGATAATTTTATTTTGAAACACTGTAATTTGAAAACAGTATTTTTTCATTTGCACATGTGCTATTGAATGTTAGAGAATTGTGTCCGTTTAATTTTTTTATCAGTAGAAACCAAGATGGCGGAATCCAAAAACAATCGTAGTAATGAAAACCTGTGAATCCAAAGATTGTGGGTCCGGGTTCGGATCCGGCCTGGAATATTTTTAATTTGCTCATGGAGCCGACCTGATTCCAAAATAGTGTGATATGATGGGCTACAGCCTTTAGGAGCAAAGTTGAAAAATGTGACACAGTGACACACTGACAATCGCAGTTATTATATAGATTATATAAAAAATACATGTTCGACGGAAATATATATCAATCAATTTATCATGATTTTGTCTGTAAGGCTTACTTTGATTGTTTTCATTTTTCAGCAGTCGCTTTCCCAGAGACGCAAATCGAAATCCTATCACTACTCTATCGCTATTTTCATAGCTAATGATAAGATGGAATCAATTCTTTAGCTCCACTAGTTCCGACCTTTACGATTAGGACACGCTATGTTTCTTCTACAGAGCCGAATCACCCTCCTTTCCCCAAATGTTAGGAGAAAGTTTCACTCATACAACTTTTTCCAAAGAACTGATGCTTTGTGAAACAAACTCCTGCATGTATGCTTCCCTACAATCACACTTTTGATTCTTCTTTGATCTTTGTTCAACTATTTCGCAATTTCCAAAGATGTGTTCTCATCACTCAACAAATCCACAATTGTTTATATTTTTACATGACACACACACACACACACACACACACACACACACACACACACACACACACACACACACACACACACACACACACACACACATATATATATATATATATATATATATATATATATAGCCAGGAAAACAAAGAATTTGTTCCTAATAGGCATTATGAAAAATAAAAAAATAAAAAATAAGAGATGAAAAGACTAACAAGACAGACCAACCGGTTTCGTGCCCTAGCTTATCAAGGTCAACGGGGGACATAATAATTTATTTTATAATAAATAGCTTTTACTCTCACAGACAATCTTCATACAATTAAAACATTAAAAGATGAAATGAATAATTTGTATGAGGGGGAAAATAATTAACCGAATATCGCAATTTCCCGCAAAAAATAAAAATAAAAAATAAATAAATATATATAGCAGGAAGGTAGGGATGGAAAAAAAGGGGGAATAGATTAACAAACACTAGACCGTAATAACATGAAGACCAAGGAGACAGTCTCTTGGCTTACAAAGAGACGGTCCCCTTGATCGTATATACAAAGACTCAAGTGCTCGTAAGTGAAAAAGGGAGTGCGAACTGGCCAGGAGATTTATTTCTGAACATACAGAAATTGTGGCACAAGGCCGAAAAAGGGGTGGGGTAAAGGCTGGTCGTAACTATCTTATACCTAGCTAATCAGATTCGCCACCCATTCATACATTACAATTGACACATTCACCACAAGAACTTGTCCGTCACCATTCAATCCTCCATACACCATAATACCACATCCTAACAAGGGGGACCTACAAAAACGCGCCCCACACCATAAAAATTGGATGATGATAACAATACATTAAAATTCTAATAATGAAACGATGAAAGGGGAGGGAGATGAACCCAATAACAAAAAAAAATTCAACAAATTTTAAACTAAACATAATTTATGTTAGTAGGGCCCGTCCAACCCTCAAAACAGAGAGGCCGCTGTATTCTGCCCATAGGGCAAAATCAAGAAGCACACTCGCTAAGGGAGTGGGGAGAGAGATTAAATAACACGGACATGGGGAAATAAAAGGCTGACCCAATCGAGATAAAAGGGGGCCAAAACAAACTGGGGAGGTTGGGAATCTCGACATGGATCATAACTAAAGAGATAGCCGGGAAACAGGCCGGGAACAACACTTACTCACATTAACTAGGTACACTTAAGCTTGTCTAACCTAACCAAGGGGAGGGTTCCACAGGAAACCACCGCGATGTGACTTAGGTAAACCTAGAAAACAAAATCAAGGCTAGCTCCGTTCAAACGAACCAAGCTCGCCTCTTTTACCCACCTTTCGCTGAAGACTGTCAAATGCAATCGTTTTCTATCAGTTCTAATCTTCATCTTGAGCTGATGCTCAAAGAATCGGATTAGATCCTGATAAGAAAGACGATTGCCTCGCAAGACTTCCTCCGTGCGCGTCGTCCATATCACCATTCGAGCCGTGTCTAGCAGCGTCAGAAACACCATTCGTTTCACCCCGGAATACGGGGGCGACACATTGTCACACGCGTATGCGCGATCAATGGACACGAGTTCTTCGGGAGCGAGACGAGCCGTCAGCTCGCCGACATGGTCCCATAAGGGACAGACCCGGAGGCAAAGGTAGAAGGCGTGCGAAGCCGTTTCCTCTAAACCAAGGCCACACCGTTCACAGTCTGGCAAATCCGCCAAGCCCCATATGAAAGCCTTGTCGTTGAGAGGCAGCCGATTCCTAGCCAATCGCCAGGTAAGCGAAAACTCAGAGTTACTGAGATAAAGCACCGCTGGCGCCCAAGAAAGCAGAGCCTATCACGTAGGGAATCCTTCGCCCGCCCCATCCACTAATCCCTGATAGAAGACCTTCCTAGGCCGTGAAAGGTCACTGGACCGCGGAATAGCCTTCAAGGCTGACTGACACTCGCGAAGGAAAAGCGATTGATCCCGGGGTTTACGATGCCGCTCAACCCTCGAGAAGGGGGGACTGATGATAAGGCCAGGGAACGCGTCCCTAACAATCCCCTCTAGAATCGGATCTCCTCTAGTCAATGAGCGGCGTAGGAAAGCCAGCCGAGAGGCACGGTGACTCATCAAATGTGGCATTCCCAGCCCCCCATGACACGGACGTTTAGTGCAGACTCGTCTGTTGACCCTGTTCCTGCGTCCCCTCCATAAAATGGAGGATAGCGATCGCTCGAGTGCCTTCATGTGGGCCTCACAGAGAGGAAGTACTGACAATCGATAAAGAACCAGGGGGGAAATGTATGTAACACACACGTCCGCCCTGCCCTTCACGGACAACCTCCGTCGATTCCAAGTCTTACCGGCAGAAACGACCTTTGCTAGTACTTCTGACCAATTTTTCTCCAGCTGGCGGTCGGGTCCAAACTACACTTCAAGAATACGGACAGGACCGTCAGTCCAACCGAAGCGGCCTGGAAGATCACGCCCTTTCCAGGCACCTAACCGCAAGCCGGACGACTTGTCGCGGTTTATCTTGGCCCCTGTCACCTTCTCGTACCGATCAAGCGCCTTCTGTACCGCCTCAATGTCGCCATGTGACAACACGAAAGCAGATACGTCATTGGCGTACGCGGAAACCCTGGCTCGAGACCTTCCAGGAACTGCGATCCCGCGTAGGGCTGGACTGCACGTCTCGTCCTTCAGCTGGTGCAGAGAGGCTCCAACAAGTACCTCCGTCTCAAATATTTAATTAATTATATTTAAATAAATTGTGGGAGGTACAGAACCGAAATATAGCCAGGAAAACAAAGAATTTGTTCCTAATAGGAATTATGAAACGGAGACGGAGGTACTCCAATGACATTATCAAAATACTTGATAAGTTGCTTCTTACTAAGGCTAGATTGAGAAAATTAAAAAATAACTGCAACTTTCTTCAAGCCTGCATTGAAAATCATGTTTGCCCCTCCTCGTTTTTATTCAGAATTAGGAGTGCAAAACTTCAACCAGGCTTGAAAATTGAGGAGATTTTCATGAGGGATTCTATTCAATTTTGTAAAAATAGAATCCTTCAACTAACGCGTGATCTCACTATTCTTCGTAGAGAATATTTTTCTTGCCTGTCATTTTTTGATAGGATTAGGTTCTCTCGTTATGTTGGCTCTATTCATTTTAAATCTGTAAGAAAATTAGCGAGTGACACACAAACAAAACTGCAGCACCTTATTAGTAAACGGTTTGGACATGTTGTTGAACCAATTTCGGGGGTTATTCTTAACCTGTCCACTTATGAGCTTTCCGAGCTGGAGTCTAGTATACTTTCCCATGGCCTTGATTATTGCATTCCATCTAGGGTCTCTGATAAGGAAAAAATCTTTTCAGAATTCGAAGTGTTATCTGCACAGCTGTGTCGACTGGTACCTCGCTCCTCTGACTCACTTTCGAACTTAAAGGCTACACTGAATAACTTAGCACATACTTATGCTATTACTCCAGTAGCTCTTTCTGAGTCTAAGTGGAGCCAACAGCAGCGTTCTGTGGTTAGGACTCTTAAAGCTAATAACAACTTGGTAATTACTCGTCCTGATAAAGGTGCTGGTATTGTCCTGCTTGACCATTCGGACTATGTTTCCAAAATGCAAACCATTTTGAGGGACACAACAAAATTTCTTCCTCTTGGTCCAGCAGAGACACATGACCGCACTATACCTATTGAGATCAAATTTCAAGAGAAACATTTGTCTTTGGTTAAACGGGGTTTTCTAACCGGTGAGATCGGTGATGATATCAGACCTGTCGGGTCTATTCGCCCTCGTATGTATGGTTTTCCAAAGACTCATAAAGATAATGTACCCCTTCAACCCATTCTGTCAATGTCTGGCTCATCTCAACACAAGGTTGCTGCTTTTCTCTTAGATCTCCTTCAACCTGTCGTTGAGAATTTTAGCTCATATACTATTAAGGATTCTTTCTCTTTTGTTAAGATTATACAGGAAACTCCTTCTAAAAATAAATTTATGTGTTCCTTCGACGTGTGTTCTCTGTTCACTTGCCAGTAATGGAAACTATCGAAATCTGCTGCGACATGTTATATCGTAGTCACTTGTCTCCTCCGGATATCCCCGAAAATGTCTTTATTGAGCTGATGCAATTTGCGACTATGTCTGTAGAGTTTAGCTTCAATAACTTTATATACAGACAAATTGATGGGTTCGCGATGGGCTCCCCTTTAGGTCCCGCTTTAGCCAACATTTTTGTGGGTTTTTAAGAGGTGTCCCTCCTCACCCATGACAATGCTCCGTCTATGTACCAACGGTATGTTGACGATACATTCTGTCTCTTTAATAGTGAACCCGAAGCCGATTCCTTCCTATCAGTAATAAATCAACTTCATCCATCTTTGAAGTTCACCATTGAAAAGGAGTCTAATTCTTGTATCTCTTTTCTCGATGTCCTTGTGCACCGGACTCCATCTCAATTTCTTACCTCTGTGTTTCGCAAACCAACGTTTTCCGGTTTGTATACTCGTTGGGAGTCATTTTGTCCCAAAAAACGCAAAATCAATCTCATCAGGACCCTAACTCACAGGGCCCTGATGATCTGTAGTGAACAGTATTTGGATGAGGAATTTGATTTTATCCGTTGCACCCTCTTAAAAAATGGTTATCCGAGTGATACTCTACATAATGTCATGCGAGATAAAATCATTAAATTTCGGAAGGATAAACAAGATGGATTACAAAAATGTCCTATTTACGTACGTCTTCCCTTTATTGGTTCACGGGGTGAGCTTTTGGCTAAGCGTATCTCGTCTGCTGTCCAAATGTGTTATTTTTCGGCTCAACTAAGAATTCATTTTGCGACTCGTGCTGCCTTTCCATCTATGCGCAAGGATCGTCTCTCCCCCCATCATGGCTCCTCAGTGATCTACACATTCACTTGTGGTTGTAGTAACAACTACATAGGAAGTACGACCCAGCGATTGGATTGTAGGATTAGGCAGCATGTCCCATTCATTAAGAGTTCTGAATCCGGAAGCCCGTAAGAGCCAACTGTTGAATACTTCCGGTTCAGCTATTACTGAACATCTGTTAAATAGCAGGGTTTGTACTATAAATTTTAGTTCGAACTTGTTCACTGTTCTGGCAAGTTCGCACTCCCTTTTTCACTTACGAGCACTTGAGTCTTTGTATATACGATCAAGGGGACTCCTTGGTCTTCATGTTATTACGCTCTAGTGTTCGTTAATCTATTCCCCCTCTTTTTCCATCCCTACCTTCCTGCTATATTTTTTTGCGGGAAATTGCGATATTCGGTTAAATTTTTTTTTCCTCATACAAATTATTCATTTGTCGTAAAGGTCGGAACTAGTGGAGCTAAAGAATTGATTCCATCTGATCATTAGCTATGAAAATAGCGATAGAGTAGTGATAGGATTTCGATTTGCGTCTCTGGGAAAGCGACTGCTGAAAAATGAAAACAATCAAAGTAAGCCTTACAGACAAAATCATGATAAATTGATTGATATATATTTCCGTCGAACATGTATTTTTTATATAATCTATATAATAACTGCGATTGTCAGTGTGTCACTGTGTCACATTTTTCAACTTTGCTCCTAAAGCCTGTAGCCCATCATATCACACTATTTTGAAATCAGGTCGACTCCATGAGCAAATTAAAAATATTCCAGGCCGGATCCGAACCCGGACCCACAATCTTTGGATTCACAGGTTTTCATTACTACGATTGTTTTTGGATTCCGCCATCTTGGTTTCTACTGATAAAAAAAATTAAACGGACACAATTCTCTAACATTCAATAGCACATGTGCAAATGAAAAAATACTGTTTTCAAATTACATTGTTTCAAAATAAAATTATCCGTGTTTTCATCTATATTCATAGAGGCCGTAGTTCAGCGTATCATATCATTTTTCATAATGCCTATTAGGAACAAATTATTTGTTTTCCGGGCTATATTTCGGTTCTGTACCTCCCACAATTTATTTAAATATATATATATATATATATATATATATATATATATATATATATATATATATATATATATATATATATATATATATATATATGTACACGAACGTATGTATATGTGATTCTTACATAAATATGTATGTGGTATATATATGAAGAAACGATTTTTTTTACTATTACCTTCAAAACTTACTCCATCTTGATTTGAAACCTAAACTTTGAGTAATAAATATTACATATCTAAAAATAGCTACAAATTACATTCATGAATTAGACTCAAACTGATATAGATGTTACCTTAACAGTCTTTCACAATATTAAAATATTACTTTTAGTAAACTTTTATATTATTTTATTATTGTTGTTTATTAATAGAGTATTCAACTCATATTAAATCCCTAACTTATTTGTAGAGAAGTTGAATATTTAAATTGCTAACAAGCATTAAATTAATTTCTCCATGGAGTTTTTTTTAACATTTAAATTACTATCAAACGTTAAAATCTGTTTTTATTTAATTTGCTAATACTATACCATCCCTCTTCTTCCTCCGAAAACCCTAAGTACATCTCTTTTCTCTTTACTTCCTCCTATTTTCTTTTTCCTTTTTTGTCTCTTCCTCTTCCACATATCATATCCGTTGAGTTGACCGATTAAATAGGTCAATGTCTGATCCTTACCCCACTTCCTTCCTCAATATTAAGTATTATAGAGGAATATAAAAATAAATTTTAAAATTCTCCCTTCCCTCTCTAAACTCGACCATGTCTCTCATACCATTCCTCGCTACCTTCTATGTTAACTTATATAAGCTTAATACTGCCCGTCAAAAGTGTAAATTTTAATTTCATTTTTCGTTTCACCTTTTGAAAGTGATGTCTGAAGATCCAGGGAGAGTTAAAAGTCCCTGGTGAAATAAATTATTACAATGGAGCCTTAAAGTGGTTTGTTTTTCTTTAATATATATATATATATATATATATATATATATATATATATATATATATATAACAATTTTATGGGAAAAAAGTATATATATATATAAAACGATATATAATTTTTATATATCAAGAACAATTTTAGGAAAAAAGAAGTATGACAAAGTGGGAAAAGTTTTCGTGTGGCGTGTTTAGTCCTTTTGGACTTCATTGAACCAAATTTATGTTTACGTTGATATGACTACGCATATATATATATAAACAATTTTATGGGAAAAAAGTATATATATATATAAAACGATATATAATTTTTATATATCAAGAACAATTTTAGGAAAAAAGAAGTATGACAAAGTGGGAAAAGTTTTCGTGTGGCGTGTTTAGTCCTTTCGGACTTCATTGAACCAAATTTATGTTTACGTTGATATGACTACGCATGAGCAAGAAGGAAATATGAACGTGACAGCGCTCCCTACAGACTGGCGGAAGCTATAATAAAAAATTTCAATCCCTCTCCTCGGAACAATCAGCCCATCACATATAAAAATTCAGGCAACCTGGTTGAAAAAACTAAGGGAAATAGCTATGTCTAACAAACCCATCGATAGTTTATATATAAAATTTGTTACAGCAACGTTCCGGTTGATAAATGCTTAAATCTTTTTTAAAAAGCATCTGACAAAAACAAGAATAAACCTATCCATAGCTAAATAATAAAAGTCTGCCATCACCAATCAATGCTATTTCACATTTAACAATATTTGTTTAAAGAAAAACTTTGTATTACCAATGTGGTCGCCTCTAAGTGGGGTGATGGCATATACGTTTTAGAATTTCTTGAATCTGATCTCTTCCAAAATATTTTACCAAAACAATCAACATACTTATTGATGATGCTGTCTTGATACATTCCCGTGGAACTGTTTTACCCAACCTTGTAGATAAAATAAACAAAGTCGAACATACGATATAATTTATTTATGAAATGGAAACAAACAATATTTTTCCTTTCTTAGATATCATGCTACACCGCATAAACAATTGCTTAAATCAACTAATAAATATGATCTTATAAATTGCACATCTACGTCTATAACAATAAAACTTAATTAATATAAAACAAACTAATAAGCTTTAACTTCAAATAGGAATTTACTCTCATACCTGTAATAATTGCCACAAGGAATATATAGCAGAAACCTCAAGGAACTTACATAAACGATTATGCGAACACCAAAGGTATATTTTACAAAACAACAAATTAAATACATTAGTTGCTCACCGTAATGAGATTGACCGAAATTTTTACTTACAAAATGCTACTCTAATTAAAAGAGAAAACAATTTACGAAGACAAACATTTGCGTCTAGGTTCTAACAGCGTTTCATTATTATCAGAATGTGGGTTATATAATAAACATATATTACATAATAACATCAATTTAGAATTAACTTTCTGTTGAGGGGTCTCCCCTTTTTACACAAATGGACTCACCCAGGGTATACATATACTACTGCCAGTGAATACCTGGGCAGTAGTAATAGTAAATAGACAGAGTCACACAGAGGAGGGTAGCACAAGAGTCACAGTAACAAGCACGTAAACTCAGTAAAAAGTCATACAGCGATACGTCGATACCAAAGACTATCTCTATATATATTTGTCTACTAACCCCGCATTCCTGGAACTACTAACCTGTATTACCAGTTTGTATTATTACGTTAATACATTTATTTTCCTATATTCATTCTTGGCGTTTGTTATTATTTGATACCGGATTTCATCCCGGAATCCACAACAACTTGGCAACGAGGAATTCGAACTCACACGGAAGGAAAATGAAACAAAATTCTCATTCGTTGTCCACAACAACTGGCGACGAGGAAATCGAACTCACACGGGAAAGGAAAAAGAAAAATTCTCCCTTGCCGACCACAACAACTTGGTGACGAGAAATTGGGACCTACACGGAAAGAAAAAATTTCTATTTTCTCACCACAACAGCTTTGGCGACAAAGATTTACGAGGATTAAAATACGGAAAATCGCGTTTTTCGTAAGACTCTTATCATGGAGGATTTTAAAAGTATTTTAGTAGAACTTGTAAAATACCAAAATGAACAGCAATTACAACTCCAAGAAAGACAAAATGAACAGCAATTACAATTCCAAGAAAGAATGGAAGAGAAGCGGCAAAATCAATTACTACAAACGCAGAAGGAAAATCAAGAAAGACAAACGCGAACTACACTGGAATAAGGATTGTCGTTTTAAATATAAAAAATGTCTAGCGTGTGGAAAAATGGGTCGCAAGACGTCCCAATGTAGGAACAGAAAATTTACTAGTAAGATAAGAGCTACTAGAATGCACGACGAAGACAATATTAACATAAGAAAATACGTGGAACTTGAAATTTTAAATATAAAGATAAAATTACAACTAGACACAGTTTCGGATTTAACGATAATTAACCTACAAACATGGAGAAAGATAGACCGACCATGATACATACGCAGAAAATTGCTAAGTCAGTTACAGAGAAGCGTATAAAATTCGAAGGAGAATTGATTTTAAATGTGAAATTCCACGGAAAAACTAAAAAATGCGAGATATTCGTAATGAAAGAGACAGAAAATCTGGTTGGCACAGAATGGATGCAGAAGTTCGACGTATGGGATTTACCTATCAGTTCTTTTTGTATAAAAGATAAAGTGCGAACCATCAGAAGCTATAAAGTTAAAGGAAAAATTACATAATCAATGCCCCGAAGTATTCGCGAGCGGTTTGGGACGAGGTAAGAAGTTTGCCGCTAGAACTGAATTAAAAGAAAATGTCCAACCAGCAGTAAAAAAGAAGCGAAACGTGCCGTTTGCCCGCAGAATACGGTGTGTGTGTGTGTGTGTCATAAGTTATTGCCGAACAAGAACAAAAACCGGCATACACCTATAGTACTCAAGACATCATTCGAACCTGGTACAATAATTAACAGACTAGGAAATGTGATGTACACAGTACAAGGCGAAATGTCTACCTACAGAAGACATATTGACCAAATACAAAATGAGATTCAAAGACCTCAGGAAGACACAGAAATTAGAAGGTCAAACAGAAAGAGAAAATCTACCGAACCTCTGATTATCGACCATAAGAGAAAAAAAAATACTAACTCCCCCACAAAAGGGATCTAAGGAGGGTTGTGTTGAGGGATCTCCGCTTTTTACACAAATGGACTCACCCAGCGTATACATATACTACTGCCAGTGAATACCTGAACAGTAGTAATAGTAAATAGAGAGAGTCAAACAGAGGAGGGTAGCACAAGAGTCACAGTAACAAGCACGTAGACTCAGTAAGAAGTCATACAGCGATACGTCGATACCAAAGACTATCTACATATATATTTGTCTACTAACCCCGCATTCCTGGAACTAATAACCTGTATTACCAGTTTGTATTATTACATTAATACATTTATTTTCCTATATTCATTCTTGGCGCTTGCTATTATTTGATACCAGATTTCATCCCGGAATCCACAACAACTTAGCAACGAGGAATTCGAACTCACACGGAATGAAAACGAAACAAAATTCTCCCTCGTTGTCTACAATACTTTCATTCATGTGTAAGCACATCAGCGTAAATGAAAGGCATCACAGGAAAAAAAACTGACACACACACACACACACGCACACACACACACACACACGCACACATATATATATATATATATATATATATATATATATATATATATATATATATATATGAGATGGCTGCCACACGATTTCGACTAATACTATTGCTTGATTCCTCGTCAAATATGTGCAGCATGAATGCAGATTTCACTTCTACTAGAATCTTACATTGTACAGCTGTGACAACATTGGGCGTCTTTTGCAGTCGTTACGTAAATGCCGCATAATGAATAATGAATGACCTGTGTGTGTGTGTGTGTGTGTGTGTGTGTGTGTGTGTGTGTGTGTGTGTCTGTGTGTGTGTGTGTGTGTGTGTGTGTGTGAAGTGTTTGCTGATTTTTTAGTCCTGCCCTATTTATACAGATGTGATAACATTCATTACTCGTCAGATCAATTTTTGGAACATTTTCAGGGAAATTAACATGAAGACCATTACGTATATATATCTTGAGTTTTTCATGCGCAAGTCGACAAATATATATATATATATATATATATATATATATATATATATATATAAGTGGACATTGACAGTTCGTTTCATGTTAAACGCATCATGGCCTGACGATTGCGTTTAGCATGAAACAGACTGTTGCCTTCAATATCCACTTTTATATTTACATACCCTCTATCCCTGATATTTACTTTTAGCCATAAATCTTTTTATCACATGCATATATATATATATATATATATATGTGTGTGTGTGTGTGTGTGTGTGTGTGTGTGTGTGTGTGTGTGTAAATTATTATCACATAGAGTGTATTTGTGAAAGAACAAAATTAATAAAAAGACAAGAGGAAGAACTATTCTTAGCCGTCGCATTACATCCTCTGAACAGCAATGTCAGTTTGAAGATGAAAACGCTTTTTCTTTAACTGACACGTCTGTAAGAAGTTTCGCTTTTCGCGACTAGATTCCTACATTTATATCGGCTGAGTGTTTCGACTTCATAAAAAAATAGATGTTCTACATAAATAAAAAATCTGGGAATCATTAATACGCTGTCTTCTTTTATATCGTGTAAATGCATTGCGTTATTTTTTAATCTTGTTTTGCTTTTATGATTTTTCTTTGTTCAAGTAAATATGACTTAAATAAAGTAAATTCCAACGTGTCTGGTTTTGTCGTCTGTTCGGTTATTGTTGGCGAATGCGCAAAACTTGCGCGCCAAAATCTACAATAATGAATTCAATGAGGCCAAATCTTTAAAAATATTTCACCATATTTCAATATATATCAGCTTTCATTCATTTATTTCTCTTAGTCCCCTGTATGTTTTCATTCGTTCAATATTTCATTCGTTGTTAGTTATTGTAATCAAGACAGGGATAATCGATTAATATTTCTATTGATCTGTTTATGAGTTGCACAGAGTAAAAGAATTACATAAATGGTATTCCGAATTCAAATAAAACTTAGTGTTCCGAATGTTGATTTTCGAGGAAGGCATTCTCCAGTCAGAAGATTAGCACAATGGAATATTCTTACTAGGATTGATATTGGGTTAAACTGATTCGAGAAAATATCTGCAGCAAGCTGGATAAGTAGAAAATGTTAGATCTAACGCACACTTCTTAAATCAGGAACATAACACAAACATCACGCAAAAAGAAAATTACAACTTTAAAACAAAAAAACATCAACTATAATGTAACGATCAAAATAACTCTGCCAACGACCTAACGAGCATAATCAGAAACATGAAATACAATGATAATCGTAATAATAATCAGTTTCTTTTACGAAAACATTCGATATTCATTGAACGAATAGCTAGTGCTACTCGCGCTACGCCATTCTTCATAACCTGTCCATCGGGCTGAGATAAAAGTGTATTACCTGTTCTCCATATCGCCAATGGTAATGGTAATGGTAATACTAGCTATTTCATTAAACTGAAACTTTTAGCATTCATTGACTGAGCAGCCATTGCTACTATCGGTTAAAATTTATGAAATCTTACTATAAAAAAAGTTTTTCAGAAAAAAGTCCGGTAGCTCTCTCCAATGTTGATGGGGGCTTATTTTCGAACCTTTTGTTTGAAATAGTGTGGAACGTTCACTTCGTGATTATATTATTATTTTCTCTTCGAGTTACATGTGCTATTTTAGTTGTTTCTGTTGTTGACTGTCCTCAAATAATACGGTTTCTGTTATTTCGTACAGTTCTTTTTGGGAATATTTTGTGCCATTTAACTAGGTTTGAAGAAAGATGGCCCGCGTTAATAAATGCAGGCTTCCTTTGCTCGAAACAATTTTAATTATTGATCTGAGAAAAGGGTTGTAACAGTTTAGATATTTCTGAACAAGTTTGGTGTTAAGCATGATGAAAGTCTCGATCTGACGAGACGATTTAAAAATATGACTCGATTTTTTGGTTAATGTTGTTTTTGTAGTAGCTTGTGGTGTTGTGTGAAACAAATGCTTAGTGTAATGTATTTTATCTTCAATTTCCCTTTTTTTAATTATTTCACCCTAAGGAAGGCAATAAAGCCACTAGGACGCAAGGGGTTACTGACTACTATAGAATATATGAAAAACTACTGTTAAGGAGAGAGGACAATAAAAGAACATGAATTAAGAAGCTAGAAGATAACGATTGACATTGCATTTAAATATCTGAAGAACAAGGTTGACTAGGAAGCAAGAAGCCGGAAGAGAATTCTACAAGCAAGAAGTGCGACAGAAGAAACTGTTAGTACAGAACTTATGGTTACATCTAGCCATTTCAACTGTAAAATGATGAGACCTTGCCGCCAATCTAGTACTGAAATGAAAATGGACTAAGTTCGACAATTATATTCATTATTTTCATAATATATTATGTTACTTGTTTACTTTAAGATACGCTTCAAGCAGATATGAGCGTTCGAGAGAAACCATGAAAAGTTTGTAGTTCAAAAATAGTAATTTAACCCAGCTAACCAGATGCTTCCTCTGTAGCTAAATGGTATAGCACGTCATGCTATATGGCCGTTCTTGTGTAGGATACAGGTTCGACTCCTGTCGGACGACAGATATTTTCTTTGAGATTTCTCAGACATTCAGGCCGGTTTATGTTGTTAGTATTGTTTATCATCAACAGAACATTTACTTAAATATTTGTATATATAAAAATAACGCATAAACAAATAATATATTAATATATATGTATGCATGTATGTATTTATACACACACTAAACACACTTGCTAGGATAATTAACAAAAAGACATACGGCTGTACAAATACGACAGGCACATAACGCTAAGAAACTGCAACAAATAAAAAACAGAAAAACAAAAAAGTTTATAAACATTTACTAAGAAACAGAATTTTAAATGGACGTTTACAAAATCAAACAACAACGCACAATAAATACTGACATCCCCTAACCATCTACAAGGCATAATCAACCAAACCATTCCACCAACCACAGATTATCCATCAACTCGTCAAACGAGAAATTTCAACTATGCCAAAAACCAATAATATGATGGAATTAAAAATACAGTGTTTATTCAACAGAAGGAACATTTACAACGAGCAGGAAATAAAAATACACCATAAAAGGAAACTTTCAGCCTACCATATAATAAAATGTAAAAAGAATATAGGCAAATATTTATCAATAAACACTTCCTAAAACCAATCATACTGGGAAAAATATTCCATAAAAATAATCTAAAACTTACATATGGCTGTACCGAAAATATGCTACAGATCATTAAATAATACAACAGAAAAATCACCAGTATACCACTAGCATCCATATATCCCACCTGTAACAGCAAACAATATACAAATGCCCAGAAGACGATGACTGCTTACAAAGTGACATAATATGCTATGCTACTGTCAGATCCAAAAAAAAACAATTTTCTAAATTTTGAACATGATGTTGTACGTCGGAATTAAAATTGTGGATAAATTATCAGTCACCAACTGGTTAATGTCAGTGTAATATTTGGAAATATTGTTCTAAAATCTTATAATTTAAGTAAATTCATTGTTGGCAAGTGTCAGTTATAATGGTGTGTCTAGCAATTGTGATCACAGATCTCTCTTTTTCTCTCCATCTCTTCATATATATATATATATATATATATATATATATATATATATATATATATATATATATATATATATATATTATTTTGTACTTAAATTGCATCGTTCGATTAGGATAAATCGTACATTTTATTTTTTTATCTTATTTCTGTGTGATATTTTCATCGCCTACGTTTAAAGACGATTTGACGAGAGTAAAATGGCAAAGAAAGAAAAACGATAGTAATTAAAGCTGTGGGGATCTGCACACAAGATTTTTTGCTACTTGTGATATTTTTGTTGTTGCCTTGATTTGGGGGCAGTTGTCTGATTTTGCTTTCAGCGAATTTAAACAAGACGTGTTTTGCCGAAAATGAATTCCATAGTTTGCCCTGATTCTATTTCTCTCATGCTTAAATTCATTATTCTGATTTCAGATTTAATTGGTTGAAAGAAAATCGGTGGCGATTCTCCTTATATTTCTGATGGGAAATTCGATGTTTATTTTGAACAGTGAATAGAGAATATCGGTGAAATTAAGCGCAAAATAGAGAAAGACTTCAACAAAATAATAAGGGCAAGCAAGCAAAGAAAGAAAGAAAGAAAGAAAGAAAGAAAGAAAGAAAGAAAGTGTAAAATGAACTGAAAAATACTGAATTACTAAATGAAAATAGATGAGTTTTTGTTTTAATATTCAACATGATTTTTATTGAATAAGATATTTATTGTTTTGTTCCTCCATCGTTTGCTATAATTCTGACAACTTCATGATTATACCAATTCAAATCATTTTCTTTTTCTCAACAAATAATTATTTGATGTGTTTTTTTAGTCGTCCAGAAAAGTTCATTTTTTATATATAGGAATTCTGTAAAAATCGAAATAAATATTTGCCGAATACAGTAGTTTAGTGAAAACTTCGATACCTGCTGTAAAAAGTTATACTTAGTCACAAAAAATGCAGTCTTACTTCTGATGGAATACTATACCCCTTCTTGACATATAACTTATTTCACCGACAACTGTCGTCAATTCGTCTAATTTGGAGAAGTATGAATCAATTGTTTGTTTTTTCGAAAATATGCTCATAGTAGATGGTTCCTTTTTAAACACGCCATATTCACACCATACTTTCTTTGAAAAAAATGTGATTGTGATTTGGTTAGTAGTGATTCTTTTTGTTTCCCCCTACGGTCTCTTTTCTCATATTGTTGTAAAGTATCCACTTTATGTCGTCCGACACTGTTTATTTCAATACCGAACATTTTATTTACGCTTAAATAGAGAAACTCACACGGAAATACAATCCGTTTTAGTCTGTGTGTGTGTGTGTGTGTTTATCTGTGGGTCTGGGTTTCTTTCTTTTGTTATAACTGATGTTGAATCCGAATATCAACGCGACCAACTTTACTAAGTTACAGCAAATGATTTGACAACTCTTGATTTGAATATATTGAATCTTTGACTATTAAATTTGTATGATATTAAGAATTTTCAATAACATGATTTCCACCTCAACTAGTCTTCTCGACTAGAAAGCATCGTTCACTGATAACTCTCTATCATTAAAGCACGCAAACCAATTTTATGTTCGACCATTCACATCACCTTCTCTGTAAGCCACACAAAATATTAATTTTTGCGTTTGAGTCACGTTTTATTTCTTAAAATAATAAGCCAGATATTTTGATTATTTTTCCATCTTCAAATTTAGAAGCAATAAACAAAAATACACTTCTTTTGACAATTCTTTTCTTAAAAATGCATGTTGATATGACAAGTGTCAAAATAAAATTAAAAGCTCAAATGACTAAAACCGTTAAGCCTAAGTCCGAGTAAATGTGATCGAGAACACTCTTCAAAGTTGACATAGAAAAGAAGGTTTGGCCAAATCAATAAAACATGACAGAGAAATACTATTTTACAACCAGGTAGATTAGAAAAAAGTGTTCTAGTAAATAGCATTCTTTAACCAATTAAATCAGAGAATTGAATCCCAACAAATCCTTCGCTGGGAGCCCAAAAATAACATTAAATCTTGCTTCAACGGGTAGACAAGTTTCAACCTCAAGAGCATACGTCATCCTATTTCGAACATCTCTTCAACTTTCTCTCTTTCTCACATGCATTTCGTGAATTTTCTACACAGAAATTTCCAGAAGAACTTTCCATAGAATGCTGAATATTTTACTGAAAATATTTTCTACATGCGATTATTAAAGTAGTAGTTATTTTAAGCTTAGGCTTGTGATAGCCTATTTATTTCTTTTTCTCATCGCAAAAAAATAATTCAATGACGATACTTCAAACGATGTGCAGTACTTTCCTTTAATGCCGAGATATGTTGTTAGTATTAAAATCATATACTAATTGCCACCAACAATCATTTTCTGTCTAATTCTTTTCAATTTCACAAGTTTTCTCTGTTGTTAAATAAACGGTAAGTCCAAAGATTTTGATTCCTTATTATTTTTGTATACATCATTACGCTACGACACTGTTGATCGAATTGATACAAGTAAAACATGTTATTATATTTTTATTGCAGTTATAATTACTGTTTAATAAAACAAGGCGTTATTAAATTCACTATAGCGTTTTGCATGGAAATTCACTACCGGGAGAGGGTGAGACGTGGTATACTTCGCCAACGATCAGTTTCAGTAGTGATACTAATAATTCTATCCATTTCCACAAAATGCCTACAGCCATTAACAAAGCAAAACTTTTAGGACCATTTTCTTCATACAAAAAAGCTACATATCTTTCTTCTAGATTATTGTTGGGGGATAAATGATAGCGCACCCATACATACCGACTCTCATAATACTGACCTTTAGTTGGGGGCCAAACATCGATTACAAGAAGACTTGAGAAATACACAACTATCTTAACCATTAAACCGATTTTATAGATAAATCCAAATGCGCACATTGTGCTATCACTTTGACTAGACGCTTGCAGAGATAAATAAAGAAGAGAAAGAGCAAACAATAGCGGGGAGGGGAATTCAGAGATTTAAAAAGAAAACACCATATTTAAATCCTAATCGATTAAAATAATGAGGATTTACAAGCAATTTGAGAATTCATCTTGTCAGTACGGTAGACTAAGATGGCGGTAATGCAGAGGGAAGGGAGGTAACCAAGAGTCGACGAATCAGACGCTTTTTGAGTCGTAGGTTTACACATTCAATTCAGAAACGCTATATTTTTTTTGTCAAGAGAATGTGTGAAAGGTTGACTTCGCATCAAACTCACGTTTACAGTCTTTTGATTGAGGCGACTATAACAAAAAGAGAGAGGAAGATGGGAAAGAGAAATAAAAAAAATAGATTTAAAACAATCTTTTAACTTAATCCGTGACAAATAGAATTTTCATTTTCCCGCCTAAATGGAAAATCATGGCGGGAACTGCAGAAAAATCGCGTTTCATGACTTCAGTCTCAATGCACATTTGTTCATGTTAGAATTTATCGAAGTTGACGGCTTTCAAACGAAACTTTTTATTTTTATTTTCATTGTTAACTTTGCTGCACAACTGTGAGAATTTGTTTTGACTGAAGTTTCAAATAATTTCTTCCCATATTATTATTATTATTCATCTTGGGTTATTTTATCTTCTCTATTATTAATCTTTGCGAGAAAACAGAACAGACTACGGTATGAGAAGTTAAGATGATGATTTTACATTTGTCATTTTGTTATGATGTTATTGAAGTTTCACGACTGGGTTCAGGTTAGGACTATGGTCAATGCGACTTTCGCTGTAAATCAAGTGACAACAGGTCTGTAGAAAATTCCAACACTCCCTTCATTAATCACAATGAGTTTATTAATGGTGTCGTTTAGATCATTTCGATTCTTTCAATGTTGTACTCGTTGAGTTGACACGCCTTTTAAAAAGTTTATTTATTTACTTTTTATCGGCACAAATGTTTGCAACTAAGCAGCAAAATTCAAATTTTTCTATTAAAGACAAAGAAGGTAACACTTGTAGTAGAAGGAGGAGGGGGAGGAGGAGTAATAAGAACACGAAACGAAATCTCTCAATGTAAAATTGTTGTTTGTTCACCTCTAGTAACATCAGCGTAAGCGTGTGTGACTTTGAGGCCTTTCTCCAAGCATGGATCTCTCACGAGGATGTGTGAGATTCTATGTCTTTTCTATCTCGGACGGAGTGTTTAATCTTTTTTGTCATTCGATTATTTCCTAAGTGAAGCTTGGTTGAGCACTTGTTGACATGCCGGGAGCCGCTACTGACATCTTGTGTGAGGCGTGAAGCTGACCCCGGTAGTTATGAGGTCACTTTCCAGATCAACCTTTTGATGTACCTGGTTTCTAGGGCAATGAGTACAAAGGCTGATAAGCTCAATACATACTGGTGTCAACACAGATCAACTTAGAAGAAAGATTCCTTATCGACACTAAATTTGATTCAGACCACCTGGTATTCTTGGAGTGAATCATATACTACAGTAGTAGTAGTGGTAGTAGTAGCAACCATTCTTTAAATTGTTATTCGTTTAAACGTTTTGGAATCGGTGAAAACCAATAGGCCCCAAATGTGCATTGCTAAATGCTAAGGTATTGGGAGCTGGAACAAATTGAGAAATCAAAGAAGCTACAGAAACGTAGTTTCTATAGTTTCAAACTACATAAAACAATATAAACTACATAAAGTTCAAACTACATAAAAGAAAATACATCTGCATATTTTTTTATAATATATGGAGACTCGGATCTTCTATAGTGTCTAAATAAGTCTTCGAAGAAGTGGCAGACGTTTACAGTCAACTCAGCCTATTCCTAGGGAAAGGAAAATCCCCAACAGTAAATCTCTGACTTCCAATGTCTTGAGTCGCTGCGTCAAGAGACTTAGATATCTGAACCAAAGGGTGACGCAGATAAAATGCACACTTCACTGCAGCCCACTTTAAACCCTCACTCGTGCTGGTTTGAGAACTAATCTACGGATCTCCTGAGACCAATGTCAGAAGTCCT
>OZ038504.1:96666718-96834218 GCA_964036315.1 Acanthosepion esculentum
TGCAACAGTCGTGAAAAGTAGAGAAAATGGTCTAAATATGTGTTCATGGAATACTCATCAGCTTATTTTTGTCGAACGACTAAATTGACGACGACTAAACCCACGTCCCTGTTCCATTTGTGTGGACAAAGAGGGTGATTAGAAATTTCGGACATGGAATGTTAGAACACTGTGCCAATGTTGAAAGTTAGAAAATGTAAAACAAGAAATGAAAAGTCTGAATATTAACATTCTATGGGCATGTGAAACAAGATGGGAATACAATAGTTGGTTTTATAATCAACAATCATAGAATCATAGACGCAGTAGGAGAAAAAATGAAAGCAGAGTCGGACTAATAACATGACAAAGTGTGTTTTGAGGTACTAGCAACTGTCGGGCAGTTTATTTTTCTGTTGAAATTGAAAAGGAGATCATTCAATATGGTGATCAATAGAAAGCACCGAAGAAGAAATGGATAAGTTTCACAAAATCTGCCAGAGCTAGGCTGGACCTGTCCAGTCCTCACTTTCCAATCTTGATAGAGTTCAAATGCGTCTACCTGTTCTAGTGGGCGATTAACCATTTTCCACTCTACAACCCCTACTTTTTCATGGACAGATATAACGTCGCAAATTTCTTGTGATTCTATCGCTATTTCCAGGGAAAATATTCTAATAAACTATATTTCTTAGTTACACCAGTTCTGACCATCACAGTTAAGACTCACCACGCCAGGTACGCTGGGATGAACCATCCTCATTATCTTCGTATCCATCCCATTAGTAAAACAGCTTCTTCCCAAGAACCGCTAATCTGTGGAACAGACTCCCAAGAGGATGCTTTCCTGATCCCTACACTCTTAACCTCTTCAAGATTAACTGTTATTTTTCTACATATCCTCAAAAATTGCTCTTCTTGCCTACTTTTCTTACCGCTCATACAACAACCTCATTCAGTAACCCTCTACCTTAAGTGGCTCTTGAGCCTTGTATTGAGTGAATATTAGTATAAAAAAAAACAATAAAAAATTCCAAATATCAAAGTCAAAATATATTATTATTATCATAAAGAGAATGCAAATAGAACAAGATCGTAAAATGGTTAATAAGTATGGAGGCTTGAATCATGGATTCTGAGTATGGGAAAAATCTGTTCATCAATGCACAGCGAATTGCCAAGTAATAACCAACAATTGATTTGAATTTAAAGAATATGCAAAATGTTTTTGGACTTGCAAATGACCGGAAAGAGTTATTAAATGCCAAATAGACTACCTAATCAACAAGAGACGATTTAGAAATGTAGTTTTACACAGTAAAACATAGCCAAACGCCGATTGCGGGAGGGATCACCTCCCACTCATATACAACTAGAGGTAAAAACTACAAATATTGAAGAAGCCTCAGAAATTGTACAGAGCATCTGGAATAAGATCTAAATGCAAGCAAGCAAAAGTGAAATGTAAGGCGATCAAAAAATTGCATAACATAGATTTAGAAAACTTACTAAAAAAATGCTTGTCTGCTAAATATATAAGACCAAAAGAGAAAACAATCACAAGAGAGCATGAAAAGTTACTATCGGGATGGAATTATGAGATAGGAGAGCACTTCCATTACAAGAGAAAATAAAAACATAAAAATATACTTTTTATTAAAATGCGAGGTTAAATCACCACTAGCCAAGATGAAAAGGATCATCAGATGAGAGTTTTGCAGAGGTGCTGACAGCCTTAATTGATTTTAGATGATTGATAATGATATCAAAGTAAACAAAATATATGAAAGCGGCGAAATACCAGAGGACCTTGGTAGATAAGTCATCACAGATCAACCAAAGAAATAAGGCGTGAAATCGAACTATCAGCTTTATGATAAAACTAATAATAATTAAATTTCTAATGAACCAGAAAATATGGCAAAGACAATGTAGTTTTCTTCAAGAAACCGGAACAAGAAATGCAATTTCCATTATCAAAATCCTATCAGAGCGAGCAATAGAAATATAGTAAGATTATTTCCTATGTTTCTAAGATTATGCAAAAGGCGTCCGATAAAGGACGACAAGAAGAATTTTCCGTAATCTGTACTCGGAACAAACGTGTTAAATACACAAAAATAGAATAAGCAGTATAACTAATTAGTTTTCACGCCACATTTATTTTACTTGACCAGCAAAGAGAACTAGAAGTCTTATTGGGTTTTACTATCAGTAGACGTAATCTTAACAACGTACGTCACACAGATGTAACTGTGTTGATATCAGATTTAGAAAGGAAAACTGAAAATAGCCAATGAAAGCAAGAAGGTTTAAACATTAACTTCAAAAAGACAGAATGCATAGTTTTCAGCAAAATGGACAATTCAAGTGTGAGCTATATATCAGAGGTGTAAAAATCAAATGGGCATAGAATTTAACTATCTGGGTATTATAAAAACAAAGGACAGAAGGTGTGATACCAGAAATCTGAAGGCGCATAGGAATAGCGAAGACGCCTTTTAGAAACTAAGCAAAGCATTAAGACATAAATGTCCTTAGAAACAAAGAAAAGAGTGTTGGACTGATATGTAATATCTCATCTCCTATATGACAGTGAATGCTGGACTATTTTGCCACAGTGAAGAAATGACTTGAAGCGACAAAGACTTGGATCTACTGAAATATTTTAGCGTATGTGCATAATAAGGAAGTTTGGAGAAAAATAGGAAATACAAAATCGCTGATACAAATAATCCAAACCAGACAACTGATATTTTGGAACACATAATGAAGGCTTGAAGATTTTAACACTCATTCACAGGATCCATTTTAGGCAACAGATGCAGCAGAAAACAACGAGTGACCTACTTGATAAGTCTGATTGGCTGAACAAGTATCACAAAGATCAAGTGACATCAAGTCTCCTTAATTCCAACTCTTAATTCCTCAATAATTTTAATAGTATTTATTTTTACACCATACTTTGTGGTTTTCGACCATGTTAAAAGTCAAATTTGAACTCAGGTAGATGTGAGGCATTCCAATATTGATTCCTATAACAGAATTACTTCTCCCGGTTCGAAAATCTGCTCGACCTTTACCTTTTTCATTTCCTACCATTTGGTCTTGTACCATTCTACCCTAGGCTTGATGGCCATCGATATGTAGAAAAATATGAAAAATCTGACTTGATATAAAAAGATTAATGTTGATAGCAAAAATTATAGGTATGTGAAACATTTGGTAAATAATTTGAATTATTTGAAGAAAAATTTCGCTTATAAATACAGATTTGCTGAAATATTCCAAACTCGACCAAGAAACCTCTCCAAAATTAATTTTAATTGATTTAATTTTTTTTACTTTTGAGTAAATTGGTCAGATCTTAAGTGGGTTGGACCCAGAACTTCCATTACCCTTATGTTTCTACATACAAAAAAGAAAATGAGGCTGAGTTTACAGCAATAATAAAGCATGTTGTTCAATAAAAAAACTCAAGTTGTTAGCAAACATCTGTTACTTTGTACTGTGCACGTCATTATGCAGTTTCCAACCAATATTTGTGCAAAGAAGTAATTGGAATATAGTTTAGTGGTTCTAACTTTCGAAAGATTTTCCCATTTATTATTGAGGAAATAGAAACTTACCGAGGTTAATGGCACTTTATTCCTTTTCAAAGTACATACTTATTTCAGCATCATTTCAACTTTTATAAACATTGTGCATACCCTCTTTCGAAATTGCCACCATTCGCGTCGCCAGGTTCTCATTTATAGCAATATTAGCTTTGGAGAAAAACAGATATGGATTTTAACAGAAGTTAACAAGCGTTGTTTTACAAAAAAGTAGACTATAATCGACGCGACCAATGGGCCGGGTATGGCTATAGAGTACACTAGATATGGCACCTTACTTCACACATGCGGATAAGGATCCTCCCTGGTTGGCCGCCAAGTGACATAAAAATAGGCAATTCATCCACGATATCTTCAAAATTACTGTATACTTTCGGGACATACCTCGTATATTTGCTGATATTTACTAAATTCTAGATTTGTGAGGCAAAAGGCCAAATGTAGGTTAATGTTTTGGAAGGTAAAATTTCCAATATTAATTTCAAAATAAACTAGTAGGCTCTCTCTAAGAATTTTGGCGCCACCCAATCCTCCTACCACCTAATACCATCCATTTGGTTTTGTGTAGAAATAAGTTTATGTCTTACAATGTGGTTGTCAGTGGGAGTGCGTGGGAGTGCGGGAAACGAATAAAATAAAACATACAAAAAAATGATGACAGACATAGCGTCCATCAAATCTTTGGTTCTCTTTATAAAGGCGACAAGAAGTTCATTAACTGCTTTTTTATGAACTGAATGGAATTCGGTTGAAAAATTTCCAATTGAAAGCTTTTGAAGCGAATAAAGCAGTTGTTAAATCTGTCGTAGGTTTTCCAAACGCAGGACGGATGCGTCACATCCAGATGTCTATTGTCGCTTGTAAGTGGACATGTAACTCATGAGTAGACACCAATCCGTTCGTCACAGAAGTAGGACCCACTGGACTGGATAAGAAAAAGCTGATCGAAAAGCTGACCAGTGACCGGTGCATTCCAAGAAACACGGCTGGACACGAATGTAGGGTTTTGTTTATGTCAAACACACCTGTTTCTGGCGAAAGAGGTGAAAAAAGAATAAAATGTTTAGGCAAAGAATTAAATTAAGTCGGGGGAGAGAATTGCCGCAGGAGGTTCTTCTGAGAATGAAGAAGTAAAGTTGGAGAAGAAACTGAGGAGGAGGAATCTGACAATAAAATATAAAAGGACGAGGAGGGTGAAGAGAAAGTAAGATAAGAAGAGAGTAAATGAGAAGAGAACAAGAAAGAAACGAAAGAAAAGAATTGAACAAAAAAGCTTTATAAAGAAAGGAATAAGAATAGAAAAATAAACATGAACAATTTAATGAATGACAGACAGCAAAGAAAGATTGAGATACATAAACATCATGGAAATAAAAGTAGATATCTACGATGTTTAGATTGGTCTGCTACATCGCCAGAGAAATAGGAAACTCTATCAGGATTGAATGACCCATCGAGTAGATTTTTCTTCGAAAATTTAATAAAATTGTTCTGCGGCAAATAAGAAATAGATAATAAGTGAAAAAATCTAAGACTAAAAAGAAAGGAAGAAGGCGAAAAGAAAGAAAGAAAGAAAGAAAGAAAGAAAATGTTTAAAATGAACTGAAAAAATACTGAATTACTAAATAAAACCAGATGAGTTTTTGTTTTAAATATTCAAGAATTAAGATATTAAAGAAAGAAAAATAACGAGAGAAAGATGAGAAAAAGGACGAAATGCTAAAAGGAGATGGAAAAGATAAGAAAAGTGAGCCACGACAAAAAAAAAGACAGAAGCGAATAAAGATGTTAGAAAAAGAATAAAAATGAGAAAGAAAGAAAAGAAAAAGTGAAAAATGAAAAGAAAGAAAAGAAAAAGTGAAAAATGAAAAGAAAGAAAAATGTGAAAAGGAAAAGGCTGTACTCGTGAGAACAATTTTTTATTTCTTTAAGGCAGGGGCTTCCAGCAATCTCTTCAATCTTTTCCAACCAATCCGAGGGTTCCAACTACAGAAGGGATTGTTGGTGTTCCAATTTTTGAGATTTCGATATCAAGGTCTTTGTATTTTGATAGCTTTTTGGCGATCTTTAAAGATACAATGAAGTCTCCAGGGACTGCCATATCAATAAGTAAGCATTTGTTTTGTTTGTAGACTCTAATAACAATGTCTGGGCGATTGTTCTGTGTGTATTGTGTAGTCCGATAGAATTGTAACAGGTCCTATCTGCGTAACCGGGTCTAGGTGGTGTTTATACCAATTTCTTTCAGTTTCCTTCCCGTAGAAGTTGCAGATTTTCCAGTGCAGATATTGGCCCACTCTGTCATCCCGAGTTTTATATTCATTGGGTGCCAATACCTTACAGTCTATACTAGGTGATCCATTGTTTCTAGATATTTATCACAGAATCTGCATTTTGGGCTAACACAATTTTTTAGTATGTGTAACAAACTGTGCAGCAAGGATAAAACATTCGGTTTCAGCTTTTAACCCTGCACTACGTAGCCACTGATAAGTATGGGTTTTGTTTACGTCGGCTTGTTTGGTATGGGCAGAGTAATGACCGTGAAGCGGTTTATCTTGCCATCGTTTCTATATCTAGTCGGTTGCATTTGCTTTTGCTTTCTTTTTTAAGTATTTTGCAGATTCAGTCGTTGTATTGTGCTTTTTTAATTTATTATTATTATTATTATTATTATTATTATTATTATTATTATTATTATTATTATTATTATTATTATTATATGTGTGTATAGTATCATCTTGCAAGAGAGTAATTTTAAGTGCCTAATTACCAAGTTTCCTCCGGAGTCAATGAGTAAAAAAGGGCGACTGTAGGAGAGTTATCTATGCACATCTGGGGTGTTTCGTTTACATTGAGAGGGTTTCACACAAAGTAATCTTTTTGTAGATCTGAGATGCTGATGTGTCCAGAAATTTTACTCACATGATTTTCGATCACCCTTCTTTATAATACCCAATGGCCCTATCACAACAGGAATAATTATAGTTTCCACATTTTTTTTATTTCGATTTGCAGGTCCTTATAAATTGACAGTTTTAAAATTCTGTGTTAGGAATATTTGAATTCTGTGGATTTAGTTGGCAAGTTCCTTTTTTGAAATCTTTTATAACTATCTATGGACAATTTGTATCAGTTTTCCTGTTTGTGAGGATAGGGGAAATTCCACATTATAGTCACTCCATTACCTTTTGTAACATTATTCGGGTGGTGTTTATACAATGTATTCGGGACTTCAATATCATAGTTCAAACAGACATGCCAATGAATATATTGTCCTAGTTTCTGTCATGTCTAATAATATATTCTTTCTTAGTAGGGACTGGGCACCATGAAACTATGTGGTCATCAGTTTCATCAAATTTCTGTCATAAGCAACAGGCAGGATTTAAGCCACCTTTGATTTTAGCCTTGTAGGCATTAGTTGGATGACATTTTTTTGTGTTGTCATAAGCCTTCTGTTTCATTAAAACCATCGCTTTTAAGGAATTAATGGGTTTGACAAACATCAATGTCTGGTTCATCCAGATGCTTTGGGTACTTTCCATACAACTGTCTAGAACTCCATTTTTGTTCAAGAGCCTTCATATAAGCAGTTTTCGCAAGTTACTTAATTTTCTTTGCTGTCGCCGGGGGGGGGGGGCTCAGGATACTTGTCCTCTTGAGTATCTATTACATCTAAGAAGTTTCGTATTTCTTGGCTTTGTTTAATGGCTGAAGTGTTCTTAGCACCTTCATGCTTGAGTACAGTCTTCAGATACTTATCTTGTGTCGTTACTCAGTATTTTACTTGGCTTCTGATTGATGTTTTCAAAGATATTTCTAGCTTAATGTGTTATTGCCAACCAGCTTTCCTATGGAGGTATATTCAATCAACATCAGCTTCAGAGACGCGCATGAGATGTTTAATCAGTAGCTTATGTATTTTGGAATCGATGCCTGCGATATCACTAAAGTTCCATTTTGGTCAAAGCTGTAGGTAACAACGAGTATTTCCAGCGAATTTACTGCGTCTACTCTATTCGGTGAATTCAGTTCTGACTGAAGAATCAAACGCACTCTATGGTAGCATTATTTTCTTTATTTTTGAACGCTGTACGCCATTTCCTTCTTGAACACTTGTAGGTTCCTGGTGAAAGTGTTGATGTCTGACACTATATTTCTAAATTTAACAAATTTCCCTGCTTTAAACGTCACCTTGGTACACTTGTCCAGACCAAATTCAATTCCGGAATCTTGTATTATTTCCAGGATTTCAGAGCCTCGTCATTTCTTGCATAAAACTTGAGGTCATCCGTGTAGAAGACGTGGTTAATGGTATATTTGTAGATTTTAGTAGCCGTTGTTTGAGTCGTTGAGCAATTTGGACGGAGGGAAAAGAGCAAGACAGAAGAGGAGCGGTGAAAGTGAACCCCCTTTGTATATCCCGCAGTTGATGCTTAGACTATTTATTTTAATATCCCCGTTTGTGCTGTTAACTATGAGAAATGTCTTCCATTCATGCAGAATGGACTTAAGAAATTCAATGATTTGGGATGAAATTTTATAAATCTGTAAAGTTTTAATGATCCAGTCATAGAGAGGGGGAGGGGGCCTATCAAAATCATTTTTGGGATCTATCCGAGCAGTGCTTAGGTTTCTACATGAATTCTTACAGTTTCCCATTATGAATTTGTGAATCAGGAGTTGATCTTTGCTTCCATATGACTCTTTTTTGCATTCCTTTTGTTCTTCAGGGAAAAAAAGATTATTTTCAACCAGGAATAAGTAGGTTCTGTTGGTGATTATTGATGTCAGGAATTTGTAGGCAGTGGTTAATTATGCGGTAGGCTTGTCATTTTGGGGAATCTTTGTCTCTGCAATTTTGGAAAGCAGGTAAGTTAAACTTTCACTTATACACAAGACTTATGTCTCAGAATTATCCATGATCTCGAAGTAGATACTGGCCAATACATTATGGATACTTGGTAGAGAGTGCAGCTAAAAATTGGGAACTTTATCTATCTCAGGGAATTTCTACTTCTGGGACTTTGCAGTAATGTCTGAAACAATTTTGTGTTTCAACATTATTGGTCATAGATTCTTGGTCACCTTTCCACTGTAAATCTGTATTAATGCGTCCGAGGTCACCCCAGAAGTTTTGCAAATGTTTTCTATTGAATCATATGTAGATGGGTTGTCAACTCTAATGTTTTCCTTACCAAATTCTCTGCTAAATGTTTTCTTTAAAAACGTTTATGTCTCGTCAGTTTGTTTCTTATTATATCTTATCAGATGTTTGGCCTTTAGATAAAGTTTTTGCTTAAGGATTTCAATTTGATTGACAACGTTATCTCTGGGCAGGTTATATTTTGTGGTGATTCTTTAGACTTTATTTTCTTTTGACTTTTTCTTCGATTTGTGTTTCGTTAACTTAAAAAGGAGATGCAAGTTCTTGGTTCATTTACCCCTTTACTTATTCACCCCCCCCTATCGACTTATTTATGGACATTCCTTTTTTTGTTTCTACTTTCTTGACTTTCCGTGCGCATTCTTTGGGTGCAGCAGAATATGAATAGGTTATTTAGAGCAATCAGTTTATGGTTAGCGCATATGGTTGGGATAAGTTTTTCAACGGATTTATTTACCTTTAATATTACCACTTTATTTTTTTTGTTGTATTTTTTTATCTTCGATGGAGATGGTCTGTCATGTTGGCAAGTGATGTTTAGGTAGTAGTTCAAACTTTAGTTCATTAAAGTGTCATCATGGTCACTTAACCTCTTCGTGCGCTTCTGCCTGAATCTCAGAAATTTCAGGTTTGAAATTTCATCAGTTGGTTCATGAACAGCAGAAGTAGATTCGTTTGTGAATAAATTTGGTTGGTAAGCTACGAGCTCATTCTCCATTGAGCATTTCATTTTAACAATTGCGTTTCTGTCCAGGTGGATCTGAATTTCTTATGCTCCATATGTTGTAAGTTTCTTTTGAACCGGTTGTTATATATGGGCGTAACGTTGCAAAATAACGTGCATAAATAATTTCCACATATTCTTCATTTGTCTATTTTTGTCGAATGCTTACTTTGTTATTAGTTGATTTTGATGGTTGAACATTTGAATCTAATTTAGGAACACTCTGGTCTAAATTCGCAGACTGTTCTTGATGAGATTGAGGTTGTTTGTTGATTGCTTGAACTCGGTACCAGCTCCAGCTGTTTTTCCGTAGAAACGTATTCTATGGACGAAGGTTTTTTTTTAGTTTGTGTTTGAGAGTGAATATTCATGAATGGCATCTATGGCCCAATTTTTAATACAAAGGATAATAAGTCCGGCCAAAGTTGCATGGCTCATTGGGTAAGGCCTTAAGTATTCAAGGGGTTGCCACTTTCCTGAAGATCTGTTCGGGATGCTTTTCACCAAGTGCCATCCCTAGGGACATTTAACTCCACTGGATTGGGGAGGATGTTTGAGTTTTGCATCTCGTTTATTATTATTATTATTATTATTATTATTATTATTATTATTATTATTATTATTATTATTATAGCACTTCGAATTAAAAAATAAAATAAAATGATGCGTGTTTTCGGAGCTCTGTTATGTACTCATTATTATTATTATTATTATTCGTTTAAAAAACTGCTAAATGCAGTTGTTACATTGAAGTCTAGTCACTATTTATAGAATTTATATTATAATAATTATTTGCAAAGGAGTAAATAAATAACCAAAAGGAATTAGTTCAAATCGAGTGACTAGATTATGTATTTTGCCCTTCATTCGACTACGTGTCTTTTTGTTTACACCGGTTTGAACTTCAGTTATCAAATGATGTTATTCAATAAATTCATCCCGTGTCTCACCGGAGATTTCTTATGTCTCAAAATCATTCCAAGTGAAAATAAAGAACTTCATTTTCTATAAATATTTCTTTCTTGTAGAAGCCATTTCATATCATAAGTTACCCGAACTTTTTATCAACTTCTTGTATGTAAGTTTATTTGGCATAAGACTAGTGGAGCCCCAAGTGAGGATCGAAACACACTAGAATTCGTTAACCATCACCACACAGCAAGTTTCGCCTGATATATGCACTTCATTTTTATTCTAGTTTTGTTGCATTTAGTAGTCTATAGAAATGGATTCGTATTTTTAAGCGACTTGTAAAATCATTAAATGTAACTTACAACTAATGATTTCGCATAAGTTTCATAAGCATATAAATGCTCTCAAGTCCTTTCCTATGATTAAAAAATGAAAATATTTGTTCCATTTTGTTTTTGTCTAATATTCGATTACGCGTATGTTTCTGCTTTCCTTTCTTTTCTTCTGTCCTTCCACTGCTCTCTCTCTCTCTCTTTCTCCCTCCCTCCTTCTCTCTCCCCTTCTTTCTCTCTCTCTTTAATTTCAATTTTCACCTTTCTCTTCTCTATATCTTTTTGTTTCTTCCCGTTGTCTCTCACTTTCTTCATTATTTCTACTCTGTCTCTCTTTCTATCTTACTTTCTCCGTCTGCATTTCCGTGATCTCTCTCACGCCATTATCTCTCTCACCTCTTATTTATCTGTTTTATTTCCGTTCTATCCACTTTATAATTCAATGTTTTATTTCCATTCTCTCTTGCTCTCCCTCTCTCCCCCCTCTCTCTCTCTCTCTCTTCCTTTTTTCTCACTGTTTTATACTCGTTCTCTCTCATTCCAGCCACCTCTTCCTCTCAATCTGTTTATTTCTGTATGTGTTTATAACTCGATTTTATGTTCATTCCATCATTGTTAGTTTTCTATTTCTGTTTTCTATCTCTCTATCTTTTTCTTGCTCTCTCTCTCTGTCTCTCTCTCTGTCTCTCTCTCTATCTCTCTCTCTCTCACTCCGCTATATATCTTCTTTTTATTTCCTTTTTTCTCTGTTCTTATCCTCAGTTCTCTTTCTCTCTCTCCCCCTCTCATCTTTCCTTTCTGTTTTACTCGTAACATATATTTTGTCACTGTATTTATCTCCATTTTTCTCCCCCACTCTCTATCTCGCTTCCTCTCTTCTTCTCAGTCTTTCCCATCTTTCTTTCATACTATTCTTTTCCCTTCTCTCTTTCACTTGTTCTCACACTTCAGAATCTCCAGCTTTCCTTTCACTCTTTCTGTCATCGTCACTTTTTGCTTTATTCTTCTCTCCCTCCCTCTTCCTTTGTGCATCTCTCTCTCTCTCTTTATTACGTTACTTCTCTCTCTCTCTCTCTCTCTCTCAAACACACACACACACACACTCACACACACACTCACACACACACGTACACACGCACACGCCGTCTTCTATTTTCATTAAGACATCATTTACTCATTGGATGCGGAAATATGATCCATCACATAATGCTGCTGTCTGAAAATTTCATATCAAGAGCAAATATGAATCAACTAACCATTTTTATCTATTCATCGATATAACTTGGTCTGCTTCTAATTAGCAATCTTTGCATATTTATCACTCTCAATCAAGTCGCGATAGTTCTCACAATGTATATCTATCTCAGTTTAGATATATATTTAATTTCGATATTTTATTATGTATCAGCATCATTTCAAAATATAGCAATTTCTCAAACTGTGCTTATTAGGCCCATATCTCTCATTCTGTTTGTTCATATCATCTTCAAACACTTACATAATCTTTATCAACCTGTCCACATTTGCATCACACTGTCAGAACGTATTTTACAAAATGTTTTATTTGTATCCTTTCAACCAATTATAAATATTAGTATATCTAATTTTCATAATATCTACCCAAGTATTCCAATAACCCTATAAACCTTAAAGTTTTATTCAGAACCGGATGTAAGCTAATGGTGACGCGTCTTAAAAATGTCAGTTCATCTAGACATGAATAACACACATACCACTAAGCTCCAACATATATTTCTCACTTTTCTGCTTTAGCCTTGACCGTCTTTTGGTTGGTTAACCTAGACATACCCCGCCAAAATTTTTTAAATCTTGTCCCTCCTACTTTTTAACTCTTAAATAAGCCACCGTATTGTTTTCTTTTTTCAAAAGTAAATGATTTTCATCATTTTTACTTTACATCGCCTGATGACGGAACAATTTTAAGTTCCGAAACATATAATTTTTTATGTAGCGATGTAAAATATTTTTTAAAAAAATATTATTAAAATATTATGCTCTACGATGTATCGAGCACTTTGTTAAAAAAGTAAATGCTAAAGAACTGTGTATTCTTAATCTGTCTGTTCTTTCTCTTTAATTGTATATATATATATATATATATATATATATATAGAGAGAGAGAGAGAGAGAGAGAGAGAGAGAGATCAATACTTCCTTTTTCATGCTGTTAATATCCCTTTCAATCAGTCTGTGTACATCTATCTCTAGCCAGTTTAGACCAATGCTTCAATTCCAGTTTGTTTATTTTCCTATCACTCAATTCGTGCATATCAGATTTTCTTTGTCTGTTAATACCTTTCATCACTATGTCCATATAGATAGTACTCAATTCTTATATTTTAGAATTTTTATAGACTTTTCAATCAGTTTATATATATATATATATATATATATATATATATATATATATATATATATATATATAATTGTGTGTGTGTGTGCGTGTGAGTGTGTGTGTGTATGTATGTAAGATTTTCTCAGTTTCGCAAAGTATATCACAGTATATGTTCAGTTTGTTCATATACTTTTCAACCTGTAGATATAAAAATTTCGCAATCTCTCCTCGTCTATTTAAAGCGATGATTAATTTCATACATTTCTATAATTCAGTATACATCAGCTTTTCTTAGTTTTTTCCATTTATATCAAAATCTGTCAATACTTATTTCGATCAATCCTATTGTTCATATTTCGATCATTCTGGATAGATCGATATTACTTAGTGTTCCTGTTGTTCATATCCTTTTATTCATCAGTTTTTATATATCAATCACTCCTTCTAAATCAATCTGTCTCAATTTCATTGACAATATTTGAAAAACAGTACAACTCAAACCTTTCATTTCGGTTTTTCATAAGCCTTTCAGTCAGTTTGTAGTTTGCTAAGTTGATACATACATATTTCTGTTTATACTTATCTGTTTAGATCAATCCTTTCGGCATGTCAATAATTATATTTCATTTCAGTTTTTCAAATGCCATACATTTAGTTGCGTTTTCTATGTCTTTCACAAATGTTACTATCTACATTTATTTATCCATATCTATTTAAATAAAGCCTAACATTTCAGGTTGTTCATATCCTATTCAATCGTGTATATATATATATATATATATATATATATATATATATATATATATATATATATATATATATATATATATCGTATTCAAACGTGTATATATATATGTGTGTGTGTGTGTGTGTGTGTGCGTGCGTGTGTAACATTGCATAAGAATCCGATGAAATAGTAAAGATATAAGACAATTTAAAAAATCTACGATCACATGTTTTGCCAATGGATAAAATAAAATTATTTTTCTGATAAAGCCAGTTACGTATGAAACATGTTTCAAATAGAGCGTGTGTAAATATGAAAGTGAACATTGAAGTCAACACTTACAGGCGACAGGCTGTTTCATGCTAGATGCAATCGTTAGGCCAAAATAGACTACCCACAATGCATCACTGACCCGTATATATAAATAGCCGAGAAAAATAAAACAACACTCGTGGCCTGGCGATTGCATCTAGCATGAAACAGTCTGTCGCCTCTAAGTGTTGACTTCAATGTTCACTTATATATATATATATATATATATATATATATATATATATATATATATATATATATATATATATATATATATATAATCTCACTATCTCATTCTGTCAATATCAGTTCGGATGAATGTTTCATTTCAGGTTCTTCATATTATCCCTTTTAGTCATTTTATATCCGAATGGTCAGGTAAAGTTTAGTAGAGGAAATGACAGAGAACTGTTTTCATATCGTTTTTTTTATTTTTGTTTTTTAATCGAATTAACCACAAGCAAAGAAGCAAAGCTACAAATGCACAAGAGGGTACTGGACGTGGAAGAATTATAAAACAGTAACATCGAGATGTGACTGAAGCCGAGACACCAGGCCAAGGCCAATAATATTGCTGATTCTTCTTTGGATTTTTTTCAAGAATCTGAATATATAACAGCAGCACTGGGTAGCAATGTTTGCGGCAATATTCTCACTTATTCTTTCATTTTTATATCTGTCACAATCTTTTCACGTTTATCGATTTCAGTCACGTAGTATCTCTTGCTGTATCTCAATCTGCTTCTATCTGTTTACCAATCATAACTTTTTATTCAATCTTATTCTGTTCGTATCAATACATCTATCAATTTAAGTTTATCAATTTATCTTATTCTTTTCGAAATTAGGTTTTATTTTCCGTCTCACTTCATTTCAATATTAATCTCAACTTCTTTTCTCATTTTCACTTCTTCTCTCATCTCACTCTCTCTTTCTCTCTTACCCCTCTCTCTCGCTCTCTTCCCCCCTCTCTGTTTCTCTCTCTCTTGCTCTCCCTCTCTCTTTCTTATTCAGTTCACTTTTAGTGTGTCTCCATTAGTGATATTTTCCAAGATTTGTTTAGTCTGGCACAAGGTCGCAACGGTAGAGCACTTAATAATAACATTCAATATTTATTTGCTAGCCACTGATATGTGCAGTTGGTGTAAAATTCGGATCCCAGACATATAATTGGGAAATGTACGAATCCATCTCCTTCCCATCCCCATCCAGATATCGATTAAGAAGCAGAACATGTATCCGAAAAAATTCTCAAAAAAATTGTTAATGCAATTTTCACTATCAAAGAAAGAATTATTCTTAAAATCAAAAATATGTTTAAATAAGTGACAAATGGTTGATAAACCGTAAAAGAATCAATTGAAAAATCAATTAATCCCTAAGCGCGGCGACTTATTTATGTGTTATTTGATCTGTATGCGTCAGTATGTTTCTTCCTTTACTGCTCGTTCTCTCTCATTTCCCCACCCTCCTTTTTTCGTTCACTTTTAAAATCTTTTTTTCTTTCCTTATCTATTTTCCCCCACCTCTATCCCTCCAATATTTTATCCTCCTCTCTTTCACCCTAATTATCTCTACATAAATAATTGTTTATTCCGGAGCACTCAGGATGTATCCTGTGTAATTTGAAACACGAAGCTAATCGACCAGACACAAATCGCCCAAAATGGAATCAAGATTCCAAAAGCTAACAGCCCTTGGGGAAGGTTATAGCTTATCTTTGGGTCCTCTTAAGTGACCTGCTATTAGCTTGACAATCCCTAGAGCTGCACTCTGTTCATTTGGAGAATTGAGTCCTCACGCGAATTGAACGACTGACGAAATAATCGAATCGCTGATTGTGCTTTATTAACTTCTTGCTGACAAAATCGAAACACTTCACCATTTTCTCATCATTCCGTTCGGCCATTCTTACGCTAATGCAAAATTTACAACGTTTATCCCAAGTATAAAGTAGAACGCGAACAATATCTGTCATCACACATTGTCGTTGGTTGCTGGATTGTGTCACTTGCATTAGAAAGATAACTATTAGTAATTTGTTCGCACTTGGTATTGCAAACTTGTGCCACACTAAAAAAGGTTTTGCAAGTATCAAACATAATTCAAAAACCAATCTCACAATAAGTATGAATTATGTCATGATATAAATGCATTTCACAGAATAAAAGTATTGATCTCCTCGTTTAATGGATTTTACCCATGAGATTTCACAAATAATAACTAGTATATATATATATATATATATATATATATATATATATATATATATATATATATATATAGTTTTAAGGTGTGCTATATTTATGGGATAAAGTGCTCAATATCAGAGATAGAGCGTTTTGAATATAAAAGTGAACATTGAAACCTGTCGCCTCTGTGTTGACTTCAAAGTTCACTTTTTTTATATATATATATATATATTACACCAAAAACAAAATTACCTCACATGGGTATAGTCTATTACAAGGTGGTCCGACACCAGTTGTCTTCAACCCCTAAGTGTCTGTCTGTAATTGAGGTTTTGAATTTATTTTCGATATCAGTCCTCCTCTGAGAAACGCCTTGTTTTTGATAAGCGGGTTCTGTTGGTGACTGGGGGGATGAAAAAATATATATGGTCTGTTATAATAAACAAATTGAGTTCTCTGTGAATCAGTTTTAATATTTGATATTACTATGGTCCACCTGGATTATGTACCAACGGATCTATTACCTGTACTATATATATATATATATATATATATATATATATATATATATATATATATATATATATATATATATGTGTGTGTGTGTGTGTGTGTGTGTGTGTGTGTGTGTGTGTATTGAGATTACACAAATATCCACTAGTGTATATATATATATATATATATATATATATATATATATATATATAGGGAAAAGTTATAGTTGTTCCAACGAGAGAAACTGACTAGTTTCGATATAGCGCCGCTACCGATGATCACGTGGCACTTGGGGCACAATCTGTGATGAGTATAATTACTGAATTTAGACAGTAGCGGCGCTATATCGAGTCTAGTCAGTTTCTTCGTCGTCACCGAGTTCCGTTGCTCCACTGGTATGATGCTTACGTTGTATCTTTCGAGTTCGATTCTTGGTAGTGGATCCGCACTGCTAATAAGTCCCAAATAGGACTAAACGGCTGTCCAGTGCTTTCTGCCTTCTATAGAGGATTCTTCTAGACTCGATGAATTACCATATATATATATATATATATATATATATATATATATATATATATTAAAGAAGACAAAATCTCTTAGTGAAATCAACGGACAATTTGCCACAACGTAAAACTCTTATCCAGATACAGTCTCGCATGAAAGTTTTTAATACTATCGTCGAAATGCACTGTCATAAAAAAGGTATATATATTCAAAACTTAAATTTAAAGTTTCTTACAACAAAACAAGATGGTCGCGTCGAAAATATGCGAAACAGAAAACAAAACCATTCTACACAATGAGACGCCAATGTCTGCTGCGACTTTACGTTTTATGAACTCATCAGTTAAGAGAAAAAGTAAATAAAAAAAATGAGATTTCGATTAAGCATGACAACAACTGAGTTGGTCAGTCATTTTTATCGCACATTTTACCAAGAAAGTATAAATAAAAATGAAAAAGAGGAAACATCAGCCATTAACCCTAACCTCCTTTTCTATTACGGTAATTTTTTTTATTATTATTATCGCTTTTCTGATACATGATAAAATATATAAAACTTCAAATATATACATAGCTGCACCTTAAAACGGAAAATGGTGTTCATCTTGCATAATCGAAATAAATTTATATGCTTTATCTTTGATTAATCGCCTGTTTTTGTTTTTTGGGGTGGGGGGGTTTCGTTTTTTTTAACTACTCTAAAACAGTTCGTGGAAAACATTTCTTTTTCATCTATGATTATTTTTTAATCGTATTTCCGACGCGGAAACATTGTTTCGTTTTACGCTAGATTTTTCGATGTCACTTGTCTGTGTCAATTCAGTCGCAGTATCATTCTGTTAATTGAAATCCACATTCTATGGAAGTTACCTCTGAATTATGCGAAAGCCTATTATTACAATGTATAAGCTGCTTACAAGCAAATAAGGCGTCCTATCTAGAAAGTTCTGAGTTCCTGGAAATAATGACAGGCCAATAAATCTGGCATCTGCCTAGTCTCCGAGCTTTCCGATGTTGCAAGAAAGGTGAAGACCTGCATTAATAGTGAGTTCGTTCCTCACCAGGTGCATCATACTTATTGCTACACTTAATAAATATCTATAAGAGAGACTATTTAGCACAGATAAGACATGACCATAGCATCGTATGTAATAATGAGATGGTTTTTACTTTTTATCAAGATAAAATATTCAATTTATATTGTAATGATCCGATAATATGTGTGTTTGTTTGTTTGTTATCGTAACACAAAAAACGGCAATATAGTTATCAAGACAAAGTAATGTGTTGTCAAGGCAATACCATCAAAATGGTCTAACTTGAAAAGTAAATCAGTTTCTAATTCACTTTACAAATTAATAATAATAGTGTGAGGATCTTCGTACGCGCTCACCTCGATAATAACCACTTTTTATGTTTGTGTACCTGTTACAAAAGATGAAAAGAAAATAATACAAAAGAAAAGAAATAAATGAAAAGATATTTGATGCATAAAATAATGATATCTGTGAAATAACGACAGCATGGTTTTCTAAAAAAAAAAAATTTTTCATCGCATATTTTTTATAGGGAAATCAATTTTTCTACAAAATAAATCATTCATGTGTGAGGAATTATTATTTTATACGCGGCAGTTAATAATCTTTTTCTTTTACTTTTCTATCGTGCGCATTTTCCATATTTGTTATTGAAAAATCATTTTGTTCTAAATTGTAAACATGTATTTTTTTAATCTTTTAACTCGAGACTCCTGTTGATTTAGGATTAGTACAAGTATACGTAAAGTTCTTTATATTTTATTTATTTGTAATAATTGTAATAAAACTTCAATAAAAAAGAATTAATGTCATACCGTATTTAAGCGATTGTATCTAAAACAATTATCGTTTAGAATTTCCTAAAATTTTCGTATAGGTTTTAAGTTTTCCTTAGTGGATCCGAAATTGAAAATAAAATCAGCTGTAAAAAAGATAGTTGTGTCTATTCTATTAGCGCAAGTAATTGGTGTTCGAGCTAACCCAAGAAGATAGATAGGAAGAAGAAGAAGAAGAAGAAGAAGAAGAAGAAGAAGAAGAAGAAGAAGAAGAAGAAGAAGAAGAAGAAGCAGCAGCAGCAGCGATATGTAGTTATGAAACCTAATATTTCATACGTGCGCTAATGATAACTTTACGAATCAAAAAGCTGATTTTCAAAGCAATTTCTCTCCATTTCAAGAATAAAGACTAAGAATGCAATATGTTATAGAGACACATCTTATTGTGTTATACTAAGTTATACTTAAATAACAAGAGTTAATTTACGATACAATTAAGACAAACATACGCACCCACACACACACACACACACACACACACAAACACACACATATATATATATATATATATATATATATATATATATATATATATATATATATATATATATATATATCCAGGTAAGGTTAGAACGAATAGAGTACAATTCCAACCTTCGTAACATTTGATTTAAAAGAGGGCTCATTACAAAGTAGACCAATATTCTTTATTTTAGTTAATTACATATTTCAATCTTAAATAAAAAAAAATACCGTGAGCCCAATTTATATTCACCCCAATTCCACCTGTAATCCAACATATCCCTACGTTTGTAGAACGTAAGATTACCAACCTCTCATCGGACAAAGATGCGTTTGATAAATATAGCGGTGTTACAATAAACTTCTTAAGAAAAGAAAAGAAATAGAAATAGGACGATCATTTGGTACACACGCCCATTTAAGCAATTAGTTAATACTAAGTTAGTCCATAAGTTCCCCCAAATGTTTAATAAACATTTTCCTAAAAGAAACTATTTTAGTAAAATATTTAACAGAAACACATTAAAACTAAGTTATAGCTGCACCAATAATCTTGAGAAGCTCATAAAGTTACACAACAATAAAACTCTAAACCAATTTAATAATCTGAATCATAATACAAATTCCAAGGAGAGTATTGTTAAGGATACTGGCCAATGTAACTGTAGAAATTCTGATCAATACCCATTGCCAAACAAATGTTTAACTAAATATCTTGTTTATCTTTGTTCTATCTTTACAATGGAAAATCCGTAAATCCTTATATGAACCCTGTTTTCTGTGTTTAAATGACAAACTGCAAATTATCATATTCTTTGATAAGAATACTTTATTAAACCAAAGATCCAGGTTAACGATAAATTCTAAACACAGGCTACCTTTTACCTTACAATTCAGTTAGATTTGGAATTTGACAATGCTTTTTCTTAGATTTTAGTTGAACTGTGTCGCACCATATAGGGCTTATCTTTCTGTTGGTATTAATTTAGATTTTATATAATTTGGTATTAATCTCCTGGTAGTGCTTGTAACATCTTGTACGGATGCATTGGTATTTGGTTGTTATTTTGATATATTGCATTGATTGTTTATTTTTATTAACCCCTTATACAAAGAATCTTTAACCAACTGTTGTATATTAATTTATCTAGTAGCCTATAGATTTAAATTATTTACTGGTTTCTTAAAGAAGCTATTTATTTATCAACTATAAAAATGTTTTTTAAGTAGGAAACTCACAAAGCATATAACTTGTCTAGTATTTTGTTAGATTACCACTTAATTTTTCATAGGCAATGACATCGTCGAAATATACAATATGTATCCATTCACATCCGCTCCTGTTTAAGATCTGTTGTGTCAATGATTTCAAATCTACGTGTCATGACCATTTATGGAAAATAATTTCTTAATTTTTGCTTCTTCCCTTAGTTTAAATTTAACATAGGTCATATTTGATTGGGTGATCTAAGCAAAGCCCATAAACCTTATAAGCACCCCACTCTTTTCTTTTTTTCTTTTTTCGTAACATGAAGTTGTATTTTGCTTTTAAATCTGATTTAATTATTCACTCGCCAGTGATTTACAATCGCCTGATGGAATGCGTTGTATGAGCGAGCGAATCTCTAGTAGCTTTGGATTTATTTGGTATATATATATATACTTTCCACAATATATGTTGAACAAATTTGTTTGGAATATAAATATATATTCATTTCTAGAAGAGTCTGAGTAATTTTAGTGTCTTGAAATGTCGAAAGACGTCAAATTCCAATGTCATCATCCCAGCAGCAAAACATGGAGGAGGATGCATTCGGCTTTGAAGGTATGAGTTTCTGCAAAATCAACAGAAAGCTCGATAATGAAAAGTAGGATTATTGTAAAATATTGTATGTCAAACTGAAAGTGACTATTAGAAATCTAAAAGTTTGGGTGGAGCTTTATTTATATCAGTGATCCAAAGCATCCTTCTAAATGAGTTCAGAAATTTCTTCAAAATACGAATTAAATTGTTTTGTATTAGCCTCAACCTGAATCCAATTGAAAACTTATGAAAAGGCAGGTAAGAACAAGAAAATAAATTAATTTGCTGCAAATGGAAAATTATGCAAATGAAGTATTTTAAAATACACCTGTAGGAGTTTGTTATTTGTATTAAGTCAATAAAAGAATACCGAAAAGATTAGAAAAGTCACTGGTCAAAAACTACAATTGACAATTCATTTTCTCGGGCCATTAAATTTGGATAAACAATTATTCTTTTCTTTTGTCCACAGTTATTCTGAATTGAAGTATAAAGACTCTTTTATAGCCTTTAGCTATTTCTGTTTTGCCGAATATCTTTACTACTTAACTACTAATTATCTTAATTTATTTATAATAAAATTTTCATTATTTAAATCAGTAATGTATGTGTGTGTGTAAATATATATATTAGAGACAGAGGTTTATTTAGATACAATGTGAACATTGGAATGATGGTTGTTAGTTTCACGCTTGGTCTGAAGATCGCATTGATGTGTGATAGTCTTTATAATCTTTCATTTTTTTTATTTCACGTCTGGCCGTGCTTAACTAGGTTTGCTAAATATTCGCATTTGTCAACATTGTCTATTAAGTTTCGATAAAAAGCGACACACACTGAAGTAGGCGATTAAAACAAACAAATTAAATGCATTTCATATGAAATTATTCACATGAACCGTACAAACATTTCTCCTGTATCATCCATTTTCGGTAATGACACAAAGAGGGAGACTTGGTACCTATACACAGGCGAGTTAAAGTGATGAGGTCACAGAATAGCTGAAAACCACTCTGCCCTAATAGCATCCAAACAATTTAACGCTTCCCACCATTCAATCAGTTTTAAGTTGGCAAAGCAAAATGATCCTCGGGACGTGTCAGAAATCGAAATATCGGCTTATGGTTTTAGTTCGTCGACTTTAATCCGATTTTCCTTTCATTTGCAAATATTTATCGTAACATAGCAAAAGAAAAGTGAACACCAACATGTCTTTATGTACGACCAATCTACGAAATATGAATTATACAATCATATTACGCAAATCTACATATCAAAATATTTTCATGAAATTCTATTACGAATTTAAAAACACTGAATAGATAGATAGATAGATAGACAGACAGACAGACAGACAGACAGACAGACAGATAGATAGATAGATAGATAGATAGATAGATAGATAGATAGATAGATAGATAGATAGATAGATGTATGTTATATGGGAACTGAGGCAAGCAGAAAAATAAATGTAGCAAGGAAGAGAAAGGTAGTATGAATCTAAACTCTTTAAAATACTAAACTATGAAGTTTTTTTCAATTTATTTGTCATGGAATAAGTTTTAATGATTTGATTTATTTATATTATCAATTAATTGCAATAAAATTTTAAGTAATAGATATTCTTAGGTTAAAATATTTGCAATCTTCATTAAGATGCTTCCCCGTTTCTCAGTTGCTGTTAAAATTTATGTAAAAACAAAGAAGTCAGATCGACATGCAAAACATAATGGCTCTGTTAAATTAAATTTTGTGACGGGATTCAATGATGGATTCCAATTCACGAATGTGACAAAAAAGAACATTTTTTCTTCCCTTCTTAAGTGACAAAAATACAAAGAAATGGGCAGTTTTTAAAATAGAGACGGAAAAGAAGAAAGCAGTAAATCAAGGCAATAAATTGAGGCAATAAATTGAGTCATATAACTGAATCTTCTTTGATATTTCACTTCAGTTTGTTCTTATATTCATCCAGCGGAAATGATATTTAAGACAATTTATAAAAATTATATATTAAACGAGAGCGCGATATCCGAAAAATCTGTCCGCATACTGTGGAAAAAAATAAAATGAAACTACCTTTTTTTATTTCCTCCATCTCCGTCCATCTGTTTATTTCTTAACCACAAATTTGAATTTACTGAAACCAGGAGCGACACTAAAATGACCATATTGATCTCTGGTCAAACACTTAGCTATATAGTAATAAGTATTGACTTAAATTTGTAATAACTACAATGTTAATTGTAGTAAACACCTACGATATAATCTGTGAAGCAACAGTTAGCAAACTTATCACGCAGATAATGTCTTCAATAGCGAGTTCTCGACTTAATAAAGAAAGAAAAAACGTTAAGGTTACTAAGATCTACTGTTACATAACTTTAATATAAATATATTGTTGTAATTGCTCTGTTATATTATTAGAAATTGTTTTAATTTCTTATTATGCTTACTTATACCTTAGATTTTATTATACGAGCGTATTTATATAAAGAAAATAACAGACACATATATGTATATGTTATCGCAAGCTCAGGTTGTTTTTCACATTCTACAAACGTTATGTAAACAGCATAGAACAGAAATAAAGTCACTTTCGACGATACTTGAATTCCTATCCTGTATCCTTGCGAAAATGTCAGGACATAAACATTCCTTTGCCGATTGGGCTATAGGAACTATCTAATGGATTCTGTTTATATTTACATATATATCTACATTATTCTTTCATCTGATTTTCTTGTTTACACCTAATAGTAGTAACAGACTTAATAATCTCTAGATTAATAACAAATTATACCTTTTTTCTTATATCGTACGGCCGTTAAACAAACAGTATGAAAGAAGTAACCGCCAACGGGATTTGGATTTGCATATTATTTCCTTGAGAGACCGTAAGACCTGAACAATGACTGATTGTTTTGGCTACGAATATAAACCATCGGGTTAAGTTATAATTTACTCATATAATTACATTCTTCCTTACCAATTTTATTCCACATCTTAAAGTTAATATCACTAGCAGAGGTAATAGTCTTAATAATAATAATAAATGAGGTACTTAAAAACTAAAACAGTTCCTGTTGGGGTTGGAGCTTTGCTTCTGATAAAGAAAGGAACTCAAGAATATAGCACCCTCTGGGTCCTGGGTCATTGGTTATGGCCCGACATGGGATTATAAAATAAATGCAGGCCAAAAAGAACGTTGGGACCTAAGGTTAGAAATGGCATCATGACACTTTCCACTGCAAAAAAAAATAATAATAATTACATAGATAAAGCCCTTCGTAAAGTGTGGGCTGTACTTGTCAGAACAATTTTTTGTATCTCTTTGAGGCATGGACTTCCAGGGATCCCTTCAATCAGCCTACTGGAATCTTTTCCAACCAGTCCAAGGGCTCCAACTACAACAGGAATTGTTGATGTTCCCATGTGCCACATTTTTGAGATTTCTATTTCAAGGTCCTTGTATTTTGACAGTTTTTCGAATATCTTCAAAGACACATTGCAGTCTGCAGGGACTGCCATATCAATAATCATCATCATCATATTATTATTATTATTATTATTATTACTATTATTTTGATTCCTTCGTGGGGTTTTAATAGTAAGATATTGAAAGAAATATGATAGTAACAAGCGGTTTTTCTCTTTTCTTTGTATAAGTTATCATTAAATAGGAAATCTTGTAGTAATAAGTATCAAGAAAATACAATATGTGAAGACTGCAACACATTTAGTAAAAATTCTGAACTGATTCAATTGAAATCAATCTAGTATTTAATAAAATATCTGTGCTTTACAACTGAGTAAAGTAAAACAATTTGGTAGAAGGTAACTTTATGAGTCTTTTATTAAAGAACGATCTCAGTGGCCCCACAGCAGAGTCTGTATAAGATTTTGCTAGAATTAAAGTAGTCTTCTTGGCAGTATTGAAATAATGCAGTCACCTCTTATTTATTGATATCCCCACCCCCGCCCCGATGGATGTCTGAAACCTGCATCCACATTTCCAACATCACTAATCTTAATATTTAGGCCGATTATTAAGTATTTTTCTCGGATTGACTATAAGAAACTGAAATCGTGAAAAATGAAACATTGGATAATGAGAACCACTGTACTAAAGTCGGTTAAGTATAATTTGGCATGCTGTCAAAGAAAAAGAAAAAGTGCATTACGATTGTCGGATAAAGTTGGTTTTATCTGACGCGTGAAGCCCGGTTAAGTTTATTGATTGTTTCCCACATTCCAGAAGTCTGGGAGAGTTAGTTCGTACGGCCCTCTGGGATGTTTTCCAGCAGGGTACAGCGTCGTGGGTCAGAGGTGGACTTTTTAGTGAATAAACGCAGGAGAATTTGGACGTAAAAGAAAAGGAAATCGAGAATCAGAATTAAGTTACTTGTGTGAATAATTGCTTCTAGATGTAGTCTTGTACGTGGACGAGAGTATTTTTTCACGGTTTCTTTATGCATGCCATTATTTACAACACTTTACCTCGTCTATCGCTCATGTTCTTTTCTTTACTGGGTAGTACAAACACACTCATACGCACATTCAGACACACACACACACAAACATATATATATATATATATATATATATATATATATATAGAGAGAGAGAGAGAGAGAGAGAGAGAGGCAAATTTTAAGCTTGGATTGACATGTTGCTAAATAGAAGATTTGTGTTATATCAAATTACCTTGTGGTAACATGCATCTACCTTTAAAATCAGGATCTGAAACCTGATCTCGTTACTGACACGAACTACTGACAGCTGTGTGAAACTACTTCAAGTACTACATCACGCCATATATATATATATATATATATATATATATATATATATATATATATATATACATATACGCCATATACATATATATATATATATATATATATATATATATGCCTTACAGTTGAGCTCAATATTATATATATATATATATATATATATATATATATATAGAGAGAGAGAGAGAGAGAGAGAGAGAGACCTTCAGGCAGACAAACAGATAAAAACATGCTGAGATTGACAGATCAGATTCATTGTATTAAAAGAAATTCATTATGACGAATTGTTGAATTTGTTCAACACTCATCAAAGCTCTACATATTGAAAACAATCGCCGAAGAATTCATCAAATGTGCTATTTTTTCATAATAGAATAAACAATTTATCATAATGATGGTATAAAATCATAGAAAGTAAAAGAAATACCTTGATGACTGCATAACGATGCCATAAATTAGAAGATTTTATCAAAAGATGCTGTATACCTTTGCCTCAATCTATTATGTTGACATAAAAAGTTTACCTAAATATGGTGTAAGTTTTTCTTGGTTAAAGTAATGATCTAAATTCTGTAATTTTGAAATGATTCATTAATATTCCAAAAGTTGTACGGATTGTTGTTCCAATATTTTTTTGTTTTGTTTAGCTTCTGGCTTTTGTCCCTTTTCGTTGAAGGAGAGATTTTCAGACTATAGACAATATTAAGGAGACTACAATGAGATCGCTGATGGCGATACACAAAAAGAATTTCACATAAAATCTTTGAAAAACTTGGATAAATGCACAAGGGGAATATTTTGAAGATGACTAAGACTATTGGTTTCTCTAATATTAAATAGCTGTATATTTTCCGAATGTACCTATATGTAAGAATTTTGCCTGCACTTATGTCTACATGAAAATAGGTACATAGTTCAGTAGTCAAGTAGGGTGACATCTCAATTGATTAGAATATATATATATATATTTCAGCCTCCAAAATTTGGCTGGCACACTGAATCATTAGCTGTTCATTTGAAGGTTAGCACAAAAACCACGTGTGTAAGGAAGCCGTTAAGGCTCAAGTAGTAATGGTCTACTCCACGACGAGGTGCCATCAAATATTTTATATGCCCTTGAAAAAGGAGGAATAAAAATTTAAGATGGAAGGTTTTTATTCGCTTTGCACTATTCCCCTTGGAAAGGGTGTAACTCAAGATTAGTTCAAGGGTGACACTCGTTTGTCGGTAATATGTAAACCAAAAGATACACTTTATAATCAGAGAGGAAATAGACATCGCGAAATTGCCTCCAAAATGCCACGAAGCAAAGGACCCTGATAATATAATAGATCATGAGATAATTAAAGTTAAGGTTTCACATCAACAGATAAGAAAAGACTGAATAATTAGATCAATTTGATAAAATTAAATAGATTTTCATTCAAATGAATGAAGGTAACTCGTCGTGCAGTTAAAGTTAACAAGCTACTCTAGTAGATCATTTGTACTGTGTACTGAAGATGATACTTATTTGCCACTGCACAATTGTAGCCATGTGCCAGACTATTCTTGCTTAGTAAATCAACCCTTAACGACCAGGTTCCGTTTCAACGACCTGGTTGCAAAATGAGTAGGTCGCTAAATGGGCAGTTGTACCTGACCGCTATTTCAAACATGACTACACGTGTAACGAGTTTGTGTCAACCAATTTCAGATAGCTTCAATGTCACTTTAGCAACATTGGTATCATTTCTAATTCATTTCTAAATTTTTATACACTAATGTACGTAATAAACAAACTCGAAAATCAGCTCTATATTCTGTACATTACTTCGCTTACATACTGTCAATACTGTACAAGTAATTTTTTTTTTTTTTCACTTTATTCATTACATTTATTTTGATTCATTTGGAATAAAGAGAAAACAATTACGTTCAAAGTTTTCGTACAACGTAAAATACCAACGGGTTGAGTTTTTATTTTAAATGAGATTTTATACATATTTGTAATTCCGGTAAGTTGTTATGTGAGGAGTGACTGTAGTCATATTCATCTAGGAACGAAGAGAATATCATCGATATAATGTAGCGAAAAGAAAAAAAATCATGCCGGAGAGCATCAGTGTCCGCTGCTAATTTTCAAAGAGCTGATACCGATTATTGAAGCACTAGGCACTAATAAAGAAAAGGTATGCATTTATATCCCTGTTCTCTGTTTTAGCATTAAATAGGAGTAATGATAAAATGATGTGACACTCAATCGTAATGGTAAAATGCTGAAACTCAGTGATAGATTTGAAGGGACAATTTACAGAATGTGTTTTTCTATAAACATTTTTAAAAGATTTTCCTTTAAATCACACATTCCATCTTACAATAGACATACGCTATAGTCTGATTGAATTATTCAAATAACAAAATCAGTATATTTGAAAACCTCACGCCGGTTAACGAATGAGAATAATTTCTTAGAAGCCATAATGTAAAACAGAAAGCCTGCCAATAAACGACGGATATGTTCCCATTGTCTTCTCGTCTAATCAGAAGCCAACTGGTCAACTCAAGCTGATTTTTTATTCCCTTTCTTTATTGCTTGGAATATTGCCATGGTAATTCATTGATTTCTATTCTTCCCCATAGCCCTAGCCTCGTGCAACCACGCCCTGCCTGATGTTGCGCACGATTTTTTTTCTTATTATGAAATATGAAAGAATGACGATTATCAATTCAGCAATAGATTACAATAAGTATCATATGACATTAACTACGTGATTACATGACAGAATAATGTTCAACCGTACCGTCAAAAATTACGAAAATATTTAAGTAATTTTATTTTTATTGATGTTTTTCTACATCAGGTATCTCGTTCTTTTATTCATACAGGTGACCCTTTTGTCGCACGAAGATAGGATCCTGTGTTTTAAATCGATCGAAGTGATACATATATATATATATATATATATATATATATATATATATATATATATTCAAACGTAACAGCAACCTGATCTCTCCTACTTACCAGTGAGATATTCCGTTGTAATCTTCTTAAGACGATACATTTTCACTGATTGGTGTCCTATAATGAAAAAAGGAAAATGACTTGTTCAAAAGGTTTTAAAATAGACCTAAGATATGGTAATATTATCAGTCTCTTTATAAACCAAAAATATTTATTGGACACGAATCAGTTCATTGTTAACCAAAGAAAGATTTAAACTATTTCACCTACTTTTATCAAAACAAAAAACATCTTATCTTCTTAAGTAGTGGACATGCTTAACTGATAACAGTTACATTGTTTTATATATATATATATATATATATATATATATATATATATATATATATATATATATATATATATATTATCCCTCACTGGTAGCACAATTCGGAGTTTCATACACAACGCAATCTTCAGGTTCTGAGTAGAGACTGACCATTGCATAATTTAAATTTTAATGAAAAATATCTTTTATTAACGAAATGCTGGCACAGTCCATATATTATACGAGGATTACGTTTTTGTTTTTTAAATATATATAAGGCGTTTAATATAGACGGGATTCTTATTTTATATTTAAAATAAACAGGGATTAATTGTATTTAATCAAGAAATATATATTTAAATAGAAGGACCTAAAACTATGTGAAAAAAATATTAATTTCATTTAAAGTTGATATTATTATTTTATATTAAAAATAAATGGGAATTACTGGGATTTTTTTTTATTTTTCGTTAAAAATTTTTTATGTAAAAATAAATGAATTGATCCCTCGCCAGGTAAGCGAAAACATAAGCGATAAGTGTCACCGGACCGTCATCAAGTGATGTTCGCATAAAACAAAATAATTCTCGGAACACGGAATATCAGGACACTAAATGAATGTGGCCGTTTAGAAACTATAAAGCAAGAAATAAACAGGTTAAATGTTTTAGGCATATGCAAAACGGGGTGGGCAAAAATGGAGATTTCGTCAGTGTCAAACACAAGATCATATATGCAAGCAGAGAAAAAAGGTAGGAGGAGTTGGATTGATATTAGAAGACAGGAAGAAATGTGTTCTGGTATATGGTCAACTATCAGAAAGTATTATTTTTAAACTGAAAGGGACGCCTTTCAACATATCCGTCATAGTTAGATATGCAACGAAGTACAGAAGAAATTGAAAAATTTTACTGTACGCTAGGCAACGCCAAGCCTTAATGCAATCGCAAAAAAATTACAGTCGTCTTGGGCGATCTGAATGCCAAAGTAGGCAAGGAGAGAGATGGTGAAATAGTTGAAATAGTAACTTACGCGGAGAAAAATAGGTTCAATGCTGCACGGTGAATGATCAAGTAGTAGCCAATACCTGGTTTCAAATACACCCATGGCGTATATGGACATGAAGAATTCTAGGAGGTTAAACAAAAACTCATGTCGATTATATCAATATCGATGTCAATAAGAGATTCAGGAATGCAATTTTACAATGCAAAATATACCCAAGTGCTTCAAGCTTCACATTCAAGTTGTTAGCATTTGATATTCCCAAGCGGTCACGCATCTAGGTACTGATTAGGCTCGATATTGCTTAATTTCTGTGAGCCTACAGGAACTGGTGTTTCAACGGGATATGGTCGTAGGCTCTAAATGATCCAAATGTGAAGAAGAGATATATGATCAGTTCAAAAGCAGATACAATATACAAAACGAGAATGAAAACTCAAAGTGGGACACATTAAAAGAAATTTCAGTAGCATCAGCACTCGACATGATCCCAAAGAAAATTAGACAAGAAAAAAAGGAATATGGATGATAGAGGAAATTCTAGACATGATGAAAAGAAGACAAAAATCAATACCAAGATACGGTACAGAATATAGGAAACTGCACAAAGAAATTAGGAACAAATGCCGGCAGACTAAAGTGGAATGGCTCAACGAAAAATGTACAGAAATGTAAAGATGAATATCAGAGATAAAGGCATAAAAAAATAAGAGAACTAACAGGACAATAGACATGCTCATCAATAGGATGCATAGAATCCATGGACGGGACATTGATATTAGAGAGAGAAAAAATACTTCAGAGATGTAATGAATATATCGGAATACTCTTCTATGGCGAAAATGCAATACACAGAAATATCGAAGGGCCAGAAATATTAAAATCTGGGGTGAAATCAGCCAAGGGATAAATTGAACAGAAAGAAAGAAGCAGACAGAATTGTATTAGAGATGCTGGCAGCCTTAGATGAATTTGGCATTGACAAGATTACAGACACAATTAATGAAATGTATAACAGTGTTGATTTATCGGAAGATATAAGTACATCAATTTTCATAGCACTGCCTAAGAATTCATGTGCAAACGAATGTAAACTCCATCGGATAATCATCATAATTAGCCATATGACAAAATTTATCCGAATTCTAATAGAACGCGCAGCAGAATTAAACCGAAAATAGGACAAGAATAATGCAGGTCCGTTAAAGACGCTGGAAGTAGGAATGCAATATTTATGCCCATAATGATATCAGAAATACTGAAGGATGTGTACTTGTGTTCTATACATTATGCAAAAGCGTTTGATAAGTACGTCACAAAGAACTGTTGGAAACGTTAGGTAGCAATGACATATTTGTGAAGGATATCAGAATAACCCAGAACCTATTCTGGCAGAAAACCGCCTGCATACAGATAGAAAATGAATTCTGTAAATATACACACAGAGAAAGGGGTTTAAGACAAATCACCGGACTGATTCAACCTATACACTGTGGCAATTCTGAGAGATTAGAAGTCCTACAAGGATTCATTATTGTCGACCACAATGTTAGTAACATAAGATATGTATATAACACAGTGGTGATAGTAGAAACAGAAAGGAAACTACAAGAACTTCTACCGAAGTCAGTGAAGGAAAGTGAGAAGAAAGGACGAAACATCAATTGCAAGAAAACAGAATGCAAAATCAAACAAGTACAATTTAAATATCTGGGAAGTGTTTTAATAGAAGATGGAAATTGCAACACTGTAATCTGAAGGCACATTGCAATAGCGAAAGATGCTTTCCAAAAGCTGAGCAAAGTATTAAGAATCAGAAAACTTTCGTTAGAAATAAAGAAAAGAGTACTGAACTTTTACGTAATATCAGTTCTCCGATATGGCAGTGAATGATGGGCAATATCCTCAAAGAATTGACTTAAAGAAACAGAAATTTCGTTCTGCAAGTGGATGATAAGAATACCATCGACCGAAAATGTAAGCAATGACAAAGTTTTAGAGAAAATGAAAACAAAATGAATACTTACACTTAACATCAGGAAGAGACTGTTGGAATTCCTAGGGAACATAATTTAGGAAAGATGTATTGGAAAATGTGATAGTCACTTGACAGATTGAAGGCAAAATGAACAGAGGGAAACAACGCATAACCTACCTTGCGAGCTTGTGTAAATGGATGGCAGAGTAAGGTTTAGGAGAGGTAAGAAAAAAAAACGAAATTTATTAAGAGCTACAAAGGACAGGAAATTGTGGAGAGCCATGATCACCAATGTTCTGAAATGACACGTTACATAGAAGAAAAATATTGATAAACTTTTTCTCCTAATTAAAAATGTCTTGTTCTACATTATACTTGACCAGTGTAAATTCTTTATTCATATTACTTTGAAATATTCGTCTTTTATCGAAATAACCTATTTGTAAATTAGAATTAAGCCTTTTCTTCAGCAAGCACAAAGATCAAAAGTTTATTTCTCCAGTAAAACCAAAATAGAAAGAATTCTTCAATAAATTTAATTAGAAAATTTTTGTAACCTTTGAAATATAGCTGCAGGGTTGAAATATGAGAACCAATCAGATTAATTCTTAGCCTCTACGTCACGATTAAAAAGACGCCATACGAAATAATTTCCGGTTTCTGAAAGATACCTGTCGGATATGGAAACAGATGTAAGAATTGAAAGAAATTTGCAAAATTGGAAAAGATTTGGTTGGTTCGTTTGTTTCGTTTTCTGATTACCATTTTTAACTTGACTCGAAGAGGATAATATTCAAATAATATTTTTTAAAATATAAAAGAAAAATAACAAAGATGGTGTTATAATAATAATAATAATAATAATAATAATAATAATAATGGCAGATGAAAATAATAATCATAACCTGAGTAAATGCTGCAAGTTTGCACAGTATCACAAAAATATATCTAATTGGGTAGGAAAAATGATATACTGGGAATTGTGCAAAACAAAAACGGCGGTATATACAAGGAAATAAAAGTTGTAGAAAATTCTAAAAATTTTAAATCCTTTTAAAATTCAATCAGTGAACTCCCTCGTCACGGACGATAAATGAGTAAAACAGAGGTGCTCAGCTTCTATAAACATGCATGTATCTCCCGATACCTTCAGGCGTTTTACAAACTTTTTGGGAGATGGAACATGTGGCAGACTCATTTAGCTTGACTGATTGAGGATCAATTGTTACATGTTCCGTGAGTGGGTAACATAAGAAAAGGAATATACAAAATCATAGATAGATAGATAGATAGATAGATAGATAGATAGATAGATAGATAGATAGATAGATAGATAGATAGATAGATAGACCATTCTGAGAATTTACATGCACTCAACCACTAAGATGAAACAACGTAAGATCCAAAATTCGTAGGTTCTCTGTTTAAGATTCCTTTCCTGAATACACTCGTAGAATTGTGTAACGTAATAGTCAATGAGGCAAGGTAACTGTAGCAGTCATGGGAAGCGGACAGGATTGACCACCGTTTGACCACGAAAGGTTGAAGCGAGAAAGGTATCAACTACTCTAGATTTTTCTCGGGCAACAGTAGCAAGTGTATAACAGGAATATTGGAATTCTAGACAGACATCCGAGGGAAGAAAAAAAAACTACAGATGAACCATGAATGTGACCACAAATGAAATAAATGAGAACTACCCAAAGATCCGGATCACTGCATCAAATCACAAGTAAATGCAGAGCTTCTACTCACCAATCAATACACAGTACAGCATACACAGAAATCCATAGGCTTTTGTTAACTCGTTTTTGGCATTTCGTGGGCTTTTGGTGACTTTCGCTATGTTACCCTTTTTGGTAATCGACCAACAATAGTAATATATGTGAGACTTCGATATCGTTGATTTCGCATCTGCTGGATCAAAGAACATTGCCATTTGAACAGGAAAGGCCGGCACAGTACATCCTGGTCAGAGGAGTCATGTTTCCAGCTCTTTCAAGCAAGCAGTTGAGATTATGTGTAGAGTAAATCGCATGAGGCTATGGATACAGCCTGTGTAGGCGCCCTGTAATGGTGTCGGACGTGGCGTTCTGTTGAAATCCGCAACGACCATCAATGAAACTGGTATTTATCTTAACAGATGTGACAAACACAGATCTTATTACAGACTATTTCCAAACCTTTATGCTCGCCATGTTTTCCGGTAGTGGTGTTTTCTTCCAGCAATATAGCATGGATGTCACGAAACTGATTCTTGGACCACTCAATTCCCGCCAGATTTAAACCCCAACTCTGAGACATGTTCAGACCTCAAGAAATACTTAGAAGCCATACCCAACAAACATAGCTCAGTTATGTACAGCTCTGGAATGTGCTTGGATAGATATACCCACACAACTCCAGCACCAAGTCGACTTTAAGCCACGTCGCGTAGCCACGGTTATTCAAATGAAAGAAGAATCTAGGCATTATTAGAGAGATGTATCTAATTTTTGGCATTTCTGTTTAATAATACTGATGCAGTACATATTTCATTTATCAACAGTTTCAGTGTTGTAGAAGAAATCTGAAAAAATGAAGATGTTATGTTATGCATCCTCAATTGGTGAAAGGCGTAAGACATGATCATTTATTCCGGTGATGAGCTCAGGTAAAAATACTTATCTATTAGGGTCAGATGCAGACACCAGGGAATACGTTCCTCTATTAAGTGCATGAGAAGATATTGTCAGCTTTTCAGTCCATAAATTGCAATAACTTTGAGGTTTTCTCAGTCGGAGAAATCGAAAGAGATAGTAGGAGATAGGGAAGTAGAAAGAAACAGGAAAAGAGAATATGTTAATGAAGCAGGAGGTGGAGGAGGAGGAAGAAGAAAAGATAAAGTCGGAGAAGGTGGTGAAGAAGCAATAAGAAGATGGGTAACAAGAAAATAAAAAAAGAAAGCGACTGAGTATGATAAAGAAAAAAATTCACATGTATAATAAACTATCAAAGATAAGTAAAGACTAAAGAGAAATAAAAATAATAATTGACACTGTAAAGAAACGCGCCAATACAATCCCGAGTCTGTAGTAGAAAACGAAATGATTAAGATACTTTGCGACATCAACGCCGACTGCATCATCCAAGCGAGAAGATTAGATCCAATAGAAGAGAAAGACCGACCAGATTGTGAACGTCGCTATGTCAACGGACTACAGCGAAAAAAATCAAAGAATTAGAGAAATAGCGTATCTCGTCCAGATGATACGTATAATCTGGAACATAAAGGTGATAGTTGTGCCTATAATAGTTGGAGCACTTGAAACTGCTCCAATAATTCTGGAGGTAGGGGTTAGTGATAACATATTCTCTAATTTACTAAAATTGGAAAAATTAGATTCTAAATGCCTGAGAATCATAAGAAAATTGTCGATATTTTATATTCAAATTTTAAATATTGTTGTATTTTTTAAAAAAATACATTCAGAATGTTTGGATGAAATTAAAAAAATTTCGAAATTTATATTCACAATTTTAAATATTTTAACAAACATTTTCAGTCTTTAGAAAATTGTCTAAATTCTACGTAAAAAAAATTAAATAAAATTTTAACGTGTGACGTCTGGTGCTAATTATTATAATTGAATACAATTTAGATTCAAAATTTTAGTATCAAAATTCTATCTATTCACAAATATTAAAACTGAACAAATTTCAGACTTAGAATTTCAGAAAGTGATTAGAAAAATATCGTCGAAATTTTAGTTTCAAAATTTTAAATATTGTTGTGTGGTGGTAATTACATAAAAATAAAAAAAATAAAATCAGATTATTCGAGCATTATTAGGAAAATAGTCGAACTTTTTACAAATTAAACATTTCGTCGGATGAAGTCAGTTGTTAATTAGTAAAATTACTGAAAATTAACATTTAAAATGTTTTAGGTATTTAGAAAATCTGTCGAAATTTAGATTCAAAATTGTATTTAATGTTATTAGGTGATAATTAAATCAAAAATAATTTCAGACTCATAATATCGAAATTAAGATTCTAAATTTTGTTTGGTGGTAATAATTAAAATTGTAGAAATTTTAGATTAAGAATGTCTGAGGGGCATTTCAGAAATTATTGGAATTTTAGATTGAAAATGTTAAGTATTTTGTCGGACGTTATCTGGTGACAATTATTAAAATTAAAAGAAATTTCATAATTAAAATGCCTGGAGGTGTTTAAATAAACTGCCGAAATTTTATTATTTAAATAATATTTTGTTGTGTATTGTCTTATGACAATTATTAAAATTGAGCAAAAAATTTATTTAATTTAGAATAGTAGTTTTTACTATGTTGTCACATTGTTGATATCAGACAACATAGTAAAAATGGTATTTTGAAAAATGATATTAGTAAAAATGGTATTTTCAAATGTAATTTTTTTTTAAATTGTTAAAAAATGTTTAAAAAGCTGTTTAAATTTTATATTAAAAACGTTCAATACAACATTTTGGAGTGTGTTCTGGTGGTAATTAGTAAAACTGAAGTAAATTTAGATTCAAAATATCGGACGATCATTTTTAAAATTATGAAAATTTTAGACTCAGATTTTTAAATATCGGATTTTCTCTTGTGGTATTCTGAATTTAAATCTTCGCGAATTGTTATAATAACAATTCGCGAAGATTTAAATTCAGAATTTCGGGTGGTATTTAGAAATAATAACAAAATTTACGATTTAGAATTTTAAATACTTTTTTTAATATTATTTGATGTTCATTTGTAAAATTGATAATATTTATATTCAAAATGTAATGTAATACCTAGAAAATCTGTTGAATCTGTTGAATATTTTTTCGAACGTTGCCTGGTGAAATTACAGAAATTTTAGTCAGATGATGGAATTAGAAAAACTGACTTAATTTAGATTGCAAATGTTTATAGCAATATTTTTCAAAATTTACATTCAGGAGGTTAAATACCATTTCGTTGGATGCTGTCTCATTGTAATTAATAAAAGCTAAGGAAACTTATGTGCAATATATCGAGTGGTAATTAAAAAGGAAGCCAACCATAGAGTCGGGATCAATTGAGTCATTGTGAACTCTACGATATTTTCCTTAAGTGAATAGTATGTGTGCTTCGCCAGGTCTACATACGAGTTTTCAGACAGAGTTTAGCTGGGGAGAGAAGAGGTGAATTCATACCTTTTCTCAAGGGTATTTGCGCGTGAGTGAATGTAACGAATTCAACTGGAATTCGAACTCGGTTCTCTGATTCTTCATTCTGAGCCATTATCCATTACAGTGTGTATTTAAAAATTTTAGATTTAAAATTTTAATAACTCTTTTGTAGGATTTTGTTTTGTGGTAATTACTAAATCATCGAAATCTTAGAATTAGAATGTTTAATCACTTGTCTGATAGTTGATTAAATTTAACTTTAAATTTTTCAATTCAAATATATCGTTCATTCTCGGGTGTTGTCGAACTTAATCGGTAATTGTCGTTCGGTAATTAATACAGTTATGAACATTTTAGATCCAAAATGTTTGAAAAGGTTGTCCTGTAATGTCGATCGATAATTAGTAAAATTATTGAAATTGTAAAAGTATATCGAATTGTAAAGATTCTCAACATTCAACATTCAATGTCGGTTATACTTTGGTGTAGTCGAACATAATCGATTGTTATTTTCGTTTCGTAATTAGTAAAATTATCGATATTTGGGAATCAGAATGTTTATATGTCTGTCAGACAATATAATTTTCGAATATTTATAGTCTAAATTTGAAATATTATTTGATTGGCCTTGTCGGCCAGTAATTAGGGAAATTATCAAAATTTTACATTTGGAATATTTCAAAAGACTGTCAAGCGATTATCCGACCTGAGACTTGATTTCCGAACACTAGGATCATGGAGAGACAATAGTCCTCTATCTTTGCGCCATATGACCTGCTCACCACAAGTGCGTCATTTGCAGTATTGCCTCGAGGCTCTTGTTCATCTGAATATCTATGTTTTAAAGGTGAATCTAGCAGGTAACATTGATATATGACTCAAGATTCAATTCCATGTACAAGAGCGGACCACCGGATGATAATGCAGACACTAGCTTTTGTGTCATTCCTAAGGTTTTAATTGTCCCAAACGTACGTTTTTAGTCTACAGTTTAGTTTAGCAGATGCCCGACCTTCATATCAAATTGAACGCCTTTGTGTTGTTCATCTTTTCTTGGGTCTGATTCAGGCTAAAAACCATGTCAATCATACCACGGATAGCACTGCATTGCCTCACTGGGATGTCATTCTCAGAAGCCTCAGCTACTAACAGGACTCTATCAAAAGCAGAATTATATTTTGGTAATTCGAGCAATCTGGTTTTGTTCCTTTGTTATAATGGCTGCGTCTCTGAAGTCTTTGAAATGTCAACAGTTGACAAGGGGCTGCCCATGCCACGCAGTGAATTTTGTGTCTGGTAGTTTGGGCCATGTTCTGTCTTCAGAAATATAAAGACACTTTCATAGAATTATTCGGTAAGTGGGATTAATTTTTATCACATAGTAATAGCGGGAAATGTGAATAATTTAACAATTAGCGGATCGGGAAGTAGAATCGACTAACCAAGTTTAAATTTCGGTTTAGTCTGTGGTGTTCACTTTTGCAATAACCTTGGGAAAGACCAGAATATACCTCTTCCCTTCCTCTAGCCATGAATTAACAGGTAAGACTGGTTACTATAGCCTTGACTGATTACCAATGTAGGAGATGGATGACTCTAAATTCAAAGAAAATCACTCCGCTACCTTTCCCAAGAATCATAACATTTCACAGATTTCATTCCTTTCTATTTCTTCATATATATATATATATATATATATATATATATATATATATATATATATATATATATTCTCATGTTGTCTGTCTGTGTGTCTGTCGTGGGCGTTGTTACCTCGCCCAGGCCGCATTTCTCACCCGATTTCGATGCGGTTTTCACCACAAGTTTGCAAATGTCTGCCGTAAGGAGATGACGGAGCCCGATTTTTGAGTTCGGACTCAGGTTCCGAAAAAATCGATAATCGAAAAAATCTGCTTACAGAAGGAATGATCGCATTTCAACCAAATTTGACACCCTCTTAGAGTGTAACATTAGAAGTGTTTTCCTGAAGTTTCATGACCACAGACCCCTAAACAGCGCGGAAAATCGATAAAACCGATACGCGCAGATTGCGCCTGAACCGCATGTCGGTTTTTAGCGAAAACCGACCGGATTTATGAGGAGGCCATTGGGAGTCACCATGTGAAGTTTCAACTCTGAGCGCCCCCCAAAAAGAGTGCAAATCGACAATCGGTCAACCCTTAAAAATGTTTTTCTGGTTGGGTATTTCCTAAATGCAGATTAATTTAAGGTCACGCTATGCGCGGGAAGAAACAGGTCAGTGCGTGCAGTGGAGTGGAAGAAAACATTTCACCTCAAATTCTGGAATGGGTGCAGGGCCATTGAAATTCGGCTTTTTTATCCCTGCTACCAGGTCTGACTTTGAGCCACAAATGACATATTCGACTTTGTCAACACTTTTGCTTTAATCGTCGCATCTTACCAAAATAAGCACGTCCTTTATTTGCGTCTTTACTGAAAAAAAACCCGCATACGTGCTGAATGAATGGTTCCGCCCTCAGCAGTCCATTTTCCAATTCTTTAAACCTTTTCCTCTAGCCCAGGTCGCATCCCAGACCCGACGAGGAGTTTTTGCGCTAAAACAGCAGGGCTTCTTCCCAATACATTTCAAAGCTAATGCCGGTACACGGTTAGCGGCTTTTCGTTGTCGCACAAACCAATCGAGCAAACGCTTTATTGCAGCTCCTTGCATTCTCATCGCCGGCATATGCAGCAGGCAGCTTGACCCCGTTTACGGCCAAGCCTTGCGCTTGCCAAATCATGCGCGCGTGCGTGAATGCGCGCTAGCATCTTCCATTTTGCGTGAGCTCATTCATTGTTCTAAGTCATGGCCATTGTCCCGGCTACATCAATCAATGACAAGTCACGCTCCCTTTAAATACCTTCAGCGCGGCTGCATCCGCACTCACGTCTTGATTTGATCGCCATTAACACATCTGTCCTTGGATTAATTGACAGCTTCCTGTTACCGCAAGTTACCTATTTGCTTAAACGTTTGCATTACCCATTTTATCTCCGCGTGCTGCCTTTACTGCGCAGCCCAGTCCATTTTAGCGTTCCATACCTACTTCTACCTTTTCGTAGTTCAGTTTTGCTATTAGACAATTAACTGCTGTCGCAAGTTACTTATTTACTCAATCGTTTGCCCAACCTATTTTACCTCCACGTTACAGTTTTCACTGTAAGTTGAAGTGTACTGCCTTTACTACGCGGCTCAGTACACCTCAGTACTTCACTGCCTATTTGCTTAAACGTTTGCATTACCCATTTTATCTCCGCGTGCTGCCTTTACTGCGCAGCCCAGTCCATTTTAGCGTTCCATACCTACTTCTACCTTTTCGTAGTTCAGTTTTGCTATTAGACAGTTAACTGCTGACGCAAGTTATTTCTCTTCTGCCTTTACTACACGGCCCAGTACACCTTAGTGTTTCACTACTTTTTAGCCTTCAACGCTTCAACGTTTTGGTTGCATAACCTCTTCCTACAGCCACGTTTTCGTGCTGCCAGAAAGCACGGCCTATAGCTAGGGGAAGCTTTTTCCAAACCGCTCTACTGCATTTTTAGTTTTCGTATACAACGAGGTTGCACCGCTTCAGCTTCGCCATCAACTTCTATTCGCATTCTTTCACAGCATTTCTACAACCCTTCAAATGGCTCCTACACGACGAACAACCGCACGTCAGCAACTGAAGACCCCCAACACCGTTAGCGTTATACATGCAGAGCAGGCGATTGCGGAGGAGCGCATAACTCCGGTTACAGATGATCATATAGCGTCTACTTCAACCTCTGTTTGCACTCAAAGGCTGCAAAAACACCCAGGCGAGGCAACCTTAGCAGGCGTTCTAAAAAAGCCTCACTGGCTAAGGGGAAACGGGAGCAGGATTCCATTGAGTGCGTCTCCTTGTGCGAGAAGCGGCTGGCGTCTACTTCAACCTCTGCTTTGCACTCTTCTGAGTGCCATGGCGAATGACCGATCCGGCAGCTTTGTTACGCGTGCCAAAATACCATGGCGAGGCAACCTTAGCAGGCGTTCTAAAAGAGCCTCTGCGACAAAGAGAAAGCGGGAGGATGAAACCGAGGTAGAGGCCTCTTTGAGGCTTTCCAGTCAATCTCAACGGAGGCAGTATGTTTTGTCAAATGAAACGCTTGGAGAGCGTAACTACCGTTTGTACTTCAAATCAGTTTACACATATTCGTTGAAAAGTAAGAGGAAACTACCTAAACGCTTGCAAAACAACACAAAAGCGGCTTCATCACAAGCGCTTTTGCAGTCTCGACAGAGCCCGCATCGAAAAGCTACTCGCAATGCAGCCGACGCCGCTGAAACTTCCATTCGACGGTCCCAGGAGACCACGGCTGAGAAAACCGCACGTAATGCAGCGAAAGCTGTGCCAACGTCCATTCGACGGTCCCAGGAATCCATGGCTGAGAAATCCGCACGCCATGCAGCCGACGCCGCTGCAACTTCTGCTGCAAGGGCGTCGGAAAGTTCCGCGCAAAAGCGCACAAGGCGGCAGCGCGATGCAATTTCAACTTCCGCTGCTAGAGCTATAGAAGGACCTACTGAAAGGCTTGAAAGGTTGCAGACTGTTAACCAGCGCCGCTATGCACAGCGAGGACTCTGTAGCCCACCAAAGCAGTTTTGGTTTAAGCTGGCGTTCAACTATGAGCCAGTTTTTAGGCTTTCCGGTCGCAAAGACCTCCAAATAAGGTCCATGTCAGTTGTCTGTGGGCATCGCAATGCCAAAAAATGGCCTGCAGAGTCTGCAGGTTTGTGTTGTTCAGGCGGTAAGGTACAGTTGCCACCTTTTCAAGAGCTACCTGCTCCGTTGAAAGCTCTGTTGGGGGGTTCCAGTCCAGACTCCAAACATTTCCTCGCAAAAATCAGACAGTACAATTGTGCCTTCCAGATTACCTCTTTTGGTGGTAATGCCTTCCGCGAAGTCTGTTGGAATCCCACCTTCAAGGTTCATCCCAGATCCGATTTTTCAATTTACGTCATTGTGTCATACCGGAGCCCAATTTTTTATTTGGGATTCAAACTTTGTAAAAAAAAACGATTAACTCAGAGGTGATACGGATTTTGGGGGTTTTAAGTTGAATGTCTCGCCTGCACTACGCGGCCCAGTAGGTCTAAGCTTTTCACCTCATTTTGGACTCTGTGCAGTTGACTTCGCGTTGTTAAACACTTTTGAGCTCTTTTTATTTGAACTTAAAATCGGATCAATGTATGGTTTCCAAAGTACCGGGTTAACAAAACAAGGGCAACAACAACCCCACCCAAGTAGTATGACCAGTCTCAATATTTCAGGAAACTGGGTCGGGTGTGTAAAATTATTTGTTGTTAAAATTGTTTTTTCATTCGTTTTTTCCAGTTACGAGTCCTTTTTAAAGCTGATCGTTTTGTGTTCATTTTGTTTAGTTCTTTTTTCGTAACAGATTTAATGTTTAGTATAGAGCTTAGAAAAAAATCGCAGTGTGAGATAGGCAAGAAGTAAGGCATGTAGCAACATCAGCACGGCAAAGAGCACTCCTTTAAAGGCAAGGAAGGGCAAAAATATTTTACGTCAAGTGATAGTGATTGCTGTATGAGTCTTACGATTTTTGAAACAAGCACGGGCAACGCCGGGCCATGCTGCTAGTGTATGTATATAAGAATATTTGTCTTTCATAATAATTGCATTGAAATATATTTGATGACATCTTTTCTTTTTGAAACATCTTTTCTAGAATGGTGGAAACTGACATCCTTTCAAAGTTGTTTTCTTACACACACACACACATACACGCATATATATATATATACACACACACACACACACACACACATATATATATATATATATATATATATATATATATATATATATATATATCTGTAAATAATAAATGTAAATGATATTATTTAATCGTATTAATAATTTTATCTAAGGACAACAATTATAGAAAAATAAATCTGACACTTTTTCTGCAACTTCCTAGTCGTCTTTTTATCAATTCAAATGATCCTATGAACAAGTAAGATAGTCATGACACAGTAATAATAAGAAATCGTTTATAGAATTTCCCGGGTCTATGAGTTTTGTATCCAAATTATACCGAGTTATGGTATCAGTAGCAGAATGTAATTGTTGATCCGACCTATTGGAAAAGGTGGATTCATGGATTTTAAAAAAAGGTAAAACTATAAGAGGATCATCGGCTCAAATTCGCCTTAAAATGATCTGAAAGCGCGAACAATAAAGAAACGGACGTTGATCAAATTAATTAGAAATATTGTTCAGCTTTTATAAAAGAATTCAAAGAAAACCCTGATGTAACGAAGGCAAACCGCAAATCCAATATATATGTGCCGATATACACACAATTATATTTATGTGCACGTGTCTGTATGCGTATATGCGTGTGTAACGATCAGTAGAAAGTGTTAAGTTTCCAGATATTTTTGCGGTAGATGCATAAAAACTTTGTATGAAGGTTTGATTTCCAACATAAAAACCTTATCCTTTTTTTGCGCAAAAGAGATCTTTCACAAAACACAATGCATTAGTCGCTTACTGTAATGAGTCTAACAATAATTTCGATTTAAAAAATGCTGCTTTAATTAAAAGAGAAAGCAACTTAGCCGAAAGTGTATAAAAAGTGATTTGATTACTAAATAATCCACGGTAAATTTGCGTCCAGGTTTTTACAACAGCTTTCCGAGCAGATCTTCTATTATCACAATGTGGGATTCATAATAATAAAAGGGATAAAAACAAAATCAAATGCATAAAGGAACATATTGAGACCGGTTAGCTACATGTCCAAACACATCTAAAAGCAATTAATTCAGTTTTAAACATTTCAGCATTCAGACTTTCCTATTGATGCATAGATATAACCAACGTTTTCGTATTTATATATCTCCCTCCCCTTCCTACACATATGTAATCCATCAACAAAAATATTACTTTAGTCTGATGAAGTCCTTCTAGAAGACGAAATGCGTTACACAGAATTTTTCGACATATATATATATATATATATATATATATATATATATATATATATATATATATATATATATATATATATATATATATATTCATATATTCAAATAAATTGAATAGTCAGGAGCTAATAAAATCGAAAAAATATACATGCCATAATACCATTTTGTGTTTTGTTATTCAGTTAACAGAATATTTTTATCGGTTTTCTAATGTAAACCTTTCAGTTAAAAATTATAATAATTCTCGTTTTGATACAATTAATTGTTGCAGGAAGTTTTCCATATCTTGGAACTTTTGAATCCGCTGATTAAAAGAAAAGGTGTTGCCTGGGAACGAAACAAGTAAACGTCTGAATGAAACCCATCTGCCATAGAAGAACTTCCCATTCCAACTTCATGGTAGTTGTCTGCCTCTGATTATAAAATCATTTTCCTTAGCGATATATACTTGCATGTTGTGTATTCCAGTACTGCCATTATATGCAGCCAATTCAGAGTACAGGTTGCAGTGACTGCTATATTTTATAGTCAGCATTTAGATGAGAGTGAATTTTATTGGCGGAATATTTTTAAGAAATTCTATGCTGCTAATGCACGACGTAATTTTTTTAAGGGATGAAATCAGAAAGTCAATAAAATGACGAAAAATAATGAATATACAATGCAAAAATTTTTTTTTAACTTTTCCATGAGGTGCGTCGTGCATGAACGAAAAAATAATCCCTAATGATTTACCTGGAAGGGGAATTTAATCGAGAATAAACTCCTTTTTTTCCTTCCTCGCCTTGCCACTGATGAGCTTTTGTATAACTTCTCTTTTTCTTGATTACTTTTCTCTCTCTCTCTCTCTCTCTCTCTCTCTCTCTCTCTCTCTCTCTCTCTCTCTCTCTTCCTCTTTATTTCTATCTTTCTATCTATTTTTATCTTTCTGTATTTTCCACCTACTTTTATCTCGCAGTTTCTTCTTGTATTCTTTTTCTTTTATCCTGTCATACTGACCTCTCTCTCTCTCTCTCTCTCTCTCTTGTTCTAATTTCATTGTCTCATTTCATTACTTTTCTCTTCATTTTTTCTTTTTCCTTCTCTCTCATTTGCACACACTCTTTCTATCACTCTTTCTCTTTCTCTCCCATTTTTCATGCCTAAATTCCTTTCTTTTTTTCTATTTTACATTTCTAATTTAACGTTTCAATATTTAAAATGATAGTCTTTAACAGCCTACTAGCATAGTATCCGTCAAAAATGACGAAATTATTTATGTATGAATCAGCATATGCCTAATATCAGAGTATCTGAGTGCTTTGTCGAGGATCAAAGTGTTGCTTCTGCTTATGATCATAAACAAATCGTACAGAGCAAATCGTACAAACCACTCAGATACTCATATATATATATATATGGAGATGGAGATAGAGAGATAGGAGGACGGACAGAAAGAGATGTAGAGAGAGATGAAGAGAGACCGGAGAGCATTTCTTCGCGATGCCCCATGAGTGATATTTTTAACGTTCCTATTGAGAATTGTGTCACTGAGTATTGGGGGGGGGGGTAAAAGCCAGCATTGATGTCTTTGCGCCTTCTCGGAAATATCAAGTGAAAACAATCTTCTTTATTCGCATCTCACTGTTCAGCCACAAAAGGCGAAGAAATCACTTTTTCCGGCTGTACCAACGTAATAGATTCGATCACAACAGAGGCCTCTTGCGCCTGCGCGTAATAATTGTAAACGTGTCCTCAATGATGCTAAGTCTTTGTTCGCTGACAGTTTGGTTCTCGTGACTGCTGGTATGTCTTTCATCCTTCCTCTAACGCAATTTCATATGTTAACATCATCTTCCAAATATAATCTTAACTAATCTGTAATATATTTGCGTAAATTTCCACTAGGAACTGAGTGTCTATTATGTGATATACATATAACTCCATACATGGTTCTGCTATCATCACTAAACTGAATCCCCACAAAACATGTGAATTTGATGAAATTTCTGTAATAATCCTTAAGAAATGTACTCTTGAATTAGCTTCTGTTCTCTCTAAGCTCTACTAAATTTATAAAATCTTGCTGCTTCTTGCTTTCCTGCTTGCTGAAATCCTCTTCTGTAATTCCAGTCTTGACGAAATCAGGCGAACCATCTGATCTTTTTATCGGCCTATTAGATTTCTACCACTTTTGACAAAGTACTAGATGCTCTAATCAACAATGAATCTGTTAAGCATCTCACATCACAGGATCTTCTTTCAAACAAGCAATATGACTTTCATTTCTCTAGGTCAACTGCTGATGTGTTAACGGTTATTGCTGAAAAAGTTTATCAGTCTTTAGCTTTTGTGAAGCTCCCGTCTATTGTTTTAGGGTTTGGCACGCAGGTCTTCTTCACAAATTGAAACGTTATGATATTTCTGAACGAATTTTTCATGATTGAATCTTTCTTATCAAATCAAAAAATGTAAGTTGTCTGGAATGGCTATTTTTTCTTTTTGTATTAATGTGAGTGTCATAATGGCTTTATCATTGGACCTACGTTGTTCCTAATTTTCATCAACGACCTGTCATTTATTCTCAACTCGGTATTTATGCTGGTGACACAACTATTTACTCCTGTCTTAATGGTAGATCTGATCGGTTGACAACTGATCTGGAAATGACCTACAATCTGTTGTTAACTGGACAAGAAATAGCCTGTTAATTTTAACGCATCACAGTCCTCTGCAGTCTTTTGAAGAGTAGAGGTTTATCGCTTGTTCCTGTTTAGAATTGGGTTTCCTTCTAAAGCTTTTTTTTCTCTTTCACTCCCAGTTGCTATTTGCGTCTTAGTGAGATTTACCGCTTTGCTTGGGGCGAACTGATTAGGAAAAACTAAACTGCGTTCTTTTAGTCGCCTGAAAGAAATTTTTCTGTCTCCCACCCGCATGGTTGATGCTAACCACCAAGAGAATGACCCATTGCACATTCCTCGGGATAAGATTTTTTTCCGCTGACATAAAGTAGAAAATTATATTAAATCAGTTGCTAGGTATGCTGCTAAGAAAGTTGGTTCACTGCGTCTTGCTAGACATTTTTTCTTGCCAGAATCTATCTTAAACATTCATATCTCTACCATTTGTCCCTGCATTGAAATTTGCTGTCACAGCTGGTCTAGTGTTTCTTCTATATATTTAGAATTTTGGGATAAAATCCAAAGAAAAATCTGCATTGTTATTCATTATAACTTGACACCTTTGCTTCTGTCACTTTCCCACCACCGTAATGTATTTTCTTTATATCTTTTCTATAAATATTTTCATGGTAACTGTTCTGATTAGCTTTCCGCTTTGGTACTTCGACTTTATAAAATTAAGCGCAGTATTAGATTGGCAGTTAGGTTTCACCATTTTGCAGTTGAAATGGCTAGAGGCAACCGTAAGTTTTATTCTGGAAGGTTCTTCTCTTGTACTCCTCACTTGCTGAATTCTATTCCATCCTCTTGTTTTCCAGTCAACTTTGATCTTCAAAAATATAAAAAAAATATAAATTCAGTGTTAAACGTTGTCTTCTTTCTTTTTAATTCTCGTTCTTTTATTGATCTCTCCATGTTTTTCTTTTTCTCATATTCTTTCCCTCTCGGTAATCACTTATATTTTAATGCCTTTATTGTCTTGCTAGGGGTGAAATGATTTAAAAAGCATCAACTGCTTATCTATGCATTTTCACACAACAGAATTGAGATGGTGAGATCTAGGAAATATGAAAGAATTAGTGAAGAAAGAAAAGTAGAATATCAGTAAGAAAGTTAGAGAAAATCGAAGAGAAAACCAGAATAAACGGTACAGGGGAAAGGTTGAAAACAAAAAAAAAGCGTAGATTTAAGATTGGTGAAACATTTTCTTGTGAAACGTGACGTGCATTTACATAGAAATATAAATCCTACAGCATTAAAGTACATATATTATTCTTTTTCTTTTTAAAAATTATTTCAAAAAGCGATAATGCTACCGGGTCGTTTGGTGGGGGAGGTTATAGGTAGTGAAAGGGAATGAGAAAATGTTCGTGGTGGGGAGTGAGGAAACGGACAATAAATTAACGTTGCCCAAAATGACAATAAAAGAATGACGTTTCATGCCAAACAGTGTCGAACGCCTCTCAGATATCTCGAACCACAGTTAGAGGCGGTTCTTATCTAAAGCTTGATAGAAAATTTCAGTGATGACTGTTAACACATCGGCGCTAGACTTGGCGAAACCCAAACGATATTGTTTATCCGAAAGGAGGCCGTGTGAAGTAAGATGCTTAACCAATTCGGCGTTAATTAGAGCCTCGAGAACTTTGGGAATAATAAGGCGATGATTTCAGGAGTTCTTAAAATTACAGAGAACTTCCAACAAGCCGGAAAGCAAGAAGTAGCGCGAAATTTATTATAAAGTTTAGAGAGAACAGGAGCCAGTTCAGGAGCACATTTCATTATGACAATTTCAGGGATACAGTCTAATGTGCAAGCCTTATGGGGATCTAGTTTAGAAATGATAGCCGAAACCATAGGCGGGGTTATGTGCATATCACTCAGTAGAAACACTGTTCTAGGCGGAAAACCAGACGAGAAACTCCAGATGAGTCAAGAATGGTGTTTGAAGATAATTTCCGAGCAAAGTACCCTTGCTTTATCTGCAGTAGATATCAACATTTCAAATTCATTGAAGAGAAGAGGGACTGGGGATTTGCTTTTGTCCAGCACAATTTTTCAGAGCTGCCGGTAATCTCTAGAATCAAACTTGTGAGAGAATTTATGGTGTCTCATTCTATCAGCGAATAGTGAATTTGCCTCTTTGAGGACACGCTTACACTCTTACGAGCCGTAACAGAGACGTCTGTTACAATCGGACCTTTCGCTCTGTTATAGCCGAAAAAAGTGATTCCTATGAGCTATAGCATCTGAACAGACAGGTGAGAACCAAGAAGATTGTAATCTTACTTGGTATTTCCGTTCTGACACGAAAGCTTCGACGTCGGGTTTCAGCCAGGAAGATCCCTCAGTGGCACATTTCTCAATAGGATGGTTAAAAAATATCATTCCAAAAGGCAACACGAACAAAATCACGAAATATTTCCCAATCAGTGTATTGATAACAGAAATATTTTCTGTTAATAAGGTGTACTTGCGTTATGGGAGAGTGGAAAGAGATATCTATACACTTTTTCAGTATGGTCTGAATTACCAAGATGACAGAGCTGCAGAGCACGACATAAGGGGAGGAGATAAGGAAAGATCAAGTAGAGAATTACTAGGGAAATGTGTGGGGAAGTCTACTGTTTGAGTGAGAGATTGAACAATTGAGAATCTGCATGCCAGAAAGATCAGGGGCGTTAGACAAAGTGATGAAGCCACTTGACATGATGAGCACTGAAGTCGCCAAACACAAAGATATTTGTGGACGCGTGTAGAGAAGCCGTTCAACGTGGCTATTATAGTAGTTTACGCACCAACGGCACAAAGCAAAGAGGGGACATCGAATCTTTCTACTCCATGCTGGGCAGTGCCTAGACTTTATGCAAATCACAGGAAATCATCATTATCAGGGGAGGTCAAAACGCCAAAGTAGGCAAGGAAAGGGCATGAGATATGGCAGGAAGATTCGGACTAGGAACCCGCAACGAATGCTGAGAAAAATGGATCCAATGGTGTACAGCCAATGACCAAGTAATAGCCAACACATGGTTCCAAGATCATCCGAGACGACTATGGTTATGGAGAAGTCCAGGAAGAGAAACTAAAAACCAAATTGATTATATAACCATCAACAAAAGATTCGGGAATGCAATGATTCACTGTAAAATCTACCCAAGTGCCGACTGGAGAAGCGATCATCGCCCTCTTATATGTAAACTAAGAGTGAAACTGCAGAAATTGAAGAAGCCAAAGCAGTACCCAAACTGCAATACAACAAACTTCTGAGCGATCCTAACCTAAAAGAAAAAATATATAGACAATGTAAAGAGAAGGTACGAGGCACGCAATTGAAACTCAAAATGGATCACACTAAGAGACACTGTAGTGACATCAGCAAACGATATCAAGCCGAAGGTGATAGGACGAAGAAGGAAAAACGATTGGATGACTGATGAGATTCTCGACACGAAAGGAGACAGAAAACCTTGCCAAGATACGGGACGGATTACAGAAAAGTACACAATGAAATAAGGACCAAATGCAGGCAAGTTAAAGAAGAATGGCTAAACGAAAAATGTTCAGAAATAGAAAGACTGAGTACTACCAACAAAAGAGACATGCACAAACAAATAAAACAACTAACAGGACAGAAGACATACTCGTCAACAGGCTGCCTAAAATCAAAGGATGGAACACTCATATTAGAGAAAGAAAAAATGTTTCAACGATGGATCGAGTATATTGGAGAACTCTTCCAGGACGAAAGGGAACAACAAGCAATACACGGAACTACCGACGGATCTGGAATTCTGAAAACCGAAGTAAAAGCGGCACTGACCAAATTGAACAGAAACAAGGCAGCTGGGCCAGGCAGAATTGTAACGGAAATGCTGACAGCCTTAGATGACTTTGGCATAGACAAGATCACTAAAATGACAAATGAAATCTACAACAACGGGAATATATTGGAAGACCTCAGCAGATCTATCTTCATAGTTATGCCCAAGAAACCAGGCGAAAACGAATGCGAACTCCACAGAAAATATCCCTGATGAGCCACATGACAAAACTCATCATCCGTATTCTGTTGAATAGAGCACGCAGCAAGATCAAGCCAGAGATAGGACAAGAACAGTGCGGGTTTTTTAAAGACACCGGAACAAGGAACACGGTATTCATGCTCAGAATGTTATCAGAAAGAGCGATACAGATGCAGAAGGACATTTACCTATGTTTAATAGACTACGTAAAGGCCTTCGCCAAATTACGCCACAAGGATCTAATTGAACTGCTCAGCAACCTTGATATATTCGGGAGGGATATCAGAATAATCAAGAACCTATACTGGCAGCAAACAGCATGCATAGACATAGGAAATATTCAGTGAATATACGAAAATAGAAAAGGGCGTAAGACAAGGACGTGTCTTCCCACCCGACTTATTCAATCTATACAGCGAGGCAATACTGAGAGAACTGGAACCCCTACCGGGATTTAGCCTTGACGGCCACAACCATAACAACATAAGATACGCAGACGATACAGTAATGATAGCAGACACGGAAGAGAAATTACAAAATCTCCTACAGAAGGTAGTGACGGAGAGTGAGAAGAAAGGACTAAGCATAAACTACAAGAAGACAGAATGCATGGTCATCATTAAGAGGAAGAGCCTGAAATGCGATTTGCAGTTCGGGAACACTAGAATCAAGCAGAAGGCAGAAGTATAAATGTCTGGGAAGCGTCTTGACAGAGTACGATAAGTGATCCGTAGACGTATTAGGATGGCCAAGGACACATTCTAAAAGCTGAGCAGACTATTGCGAGACAGCAGGATTTCTTTGGTAACAAAGAAAAGAATACTGAGCTGTTACGTGACATCTGTTCTTCTTTACGGCAGCGAATATTGGACGATTTCCTCAAAGATGAAGAAGAGACTCGAGGCGACGGAGATGTGGTTCTACAGAAGGATGCTAAGGATATCATGGACCGAGTATGTCAGCAACGAGAAGTTCCAAACAAGAAGGAGGCTTGAAGTTTCCGGGACACATAATGAGGAAGAAGGGCCTGGAGAATCTGATACTCACAGGTCAAGTAGAGAAATCAGAAATTCTATGTATCAATCAGCAGTCATGAGAGGAAGGGGAAAGATAAAGGAAAAAAAGATAACTGGGTTTAATAGTGAAAGTTGAAAGTACATGTAAGGACTATCCGAAGACTCAAGATTTCCCTTGTCAGTGAGAGATGTTCGCGAAATATGGATACCATGTCCATGAATGTGAACACACTAGAGTCCCTTCGAAAGAGAGGAAGATAGCCAGGAACAAAGAATTCAGTAGAAGGGATTGAAGAGTTCAGATTAGATTTGAGATTAGTTTTAGAGAGCTAGGATGTCCGGAGAACGTTCCAAGAGAAACGATTCTATACTGCAGGAATTGGTACGAATGTTGGAAAAAGAAAGGTTGAAGAGTTTAGATGTTTTTGCAAAAGCTAGTTTAGTTATTATTATTACTATTATTCATCGTTTAAGTAAATCTTTTATTTTAATGAGTTTTAAATCTATAAAGTAACTGAAATCGTATTTCCTCTTTATTTTATTATAAATAATTATTTTATGGACATTTGAAATAATGAAATAGCTTCAGATAATATTCGAACTTGCATACTAATCTCTGTCAAAACCGTTTAAGGAGGCACGGTCAAATAAGAACGTGAGATTATTTCGACGTAATCATTTAATCTTTCATCTGTCAAGATTCAAGATGAATACCACGATTGTACTGCTTCCAACTTTTATCTATCTCATTTATTTTGCCTACTTTTTTAGTATTAATATTAGTGATACTAGTAATAGAAGTGGTACTAGTAATAGTAGTGTTGTTGTAATAGTTGTAGTTACAGTATAAATAACAGCATTGGTAGTACTTGTAATAAATAACAGCAATAACTGTAGAAACAGTAGTAATAGTAATACTAACAACGGTATTAACAGCAGTAGCAGTTGTAATAGCAATATCAGTGGTAGTAGTTCTATTACTATTCGTTCAGTAGTAGTATTAATACTAATGTAGTAGCAGCGGTAATAGCAATAATAAGTAGAGTACCAGTAGTAGTGTTACAGTTACTAATAGCATCAGTAGTTTCAATAGTGATAGCTAAAGTAGTGATAGCAATTACGTCGGTAATAGTAGAAGTAGATAGTAGTAGTAGTACCAGTAACGATAACAGTAGTAATAATAATAGACGTAGCAGTAATTATAATAGTTGTAGCAGTGGTTGTAGCAGTGCGAATGTTTCATTGTTTTTAACAATCCTTAGCATTAGTGCATAAGCAAAATTTTTTTAATGAACCTTTCTAACTGAATGAAATTTACATAAAAAAGCCAAGGTAAAAACTAGGATTTTGAAATTTTATTTTCAAAACCTTCAAGGCAGGCGTAGTTTCTACACTATAAAGATTCATGCAATTACAATTCACTTACCTACATTTGATACTGTGCCAAATTAAGTAAATTTAATATGAGAAGTACATATACTTAATACACCCGCACGCTGAGCCACAGCACGTGATCCTCTGATTTAAAAGGTAAGGGCGGTGACGCGCACAACGCACTCTACTTTAAAATCTCTTTAGCGCGGGCCTGAGGACTATTTCACATGTTTCATGCAACCGATAAATTTTCGTTCTTCCAGTCAAGTCATGATGAAAACAGTTCACTGACATTTATTTATTAGCATTAATACCTATATATTAATACCGTAATATCTACCTACCTTCCTACGTAAGACGTGCATCATGCTCCAAAAGTATTACATAAAATTTTACCCGTTTTAAAAGGAAAGTGGATAAAAGAGTAATAAAACTCAAGACTTTCGTTTCCATTCTTCCTTCTTTTTTCAGTTGCATTTCGTTCCCATTTTTCCTTACCGATTCTCTACGTTTATTTCTTCACACGCTTTTCCTTGTTACTCATCTTTACTTTTCCAAAGTAACTTGTTATGCAGAAAAGAATAGACTTTTTTGATTTTTGTCTTTGGGTAGCATCTGTTATTTCCTATTTGCTTAAGTCTAGAAAGTATGAGAAATGGCTAAAATTTCCTTGAAACTTTACTTTTGTGGCCAGGATAAGGATATTTCTAAAATTTACCTATTGGGAAAACTGAACATTTTCGCAAAGTAGGAACAAAACGACATATTTATTTATTCTAGGATTACACAAGAGAGATCACAAAAATTTTAGAAGTGATTATTTTTTCGAGATTTACACTCATACAGTAAATTACTTTCACGAATCAGCACCCAAATATAGTCTCTCATCATATTTTCGTTATACGATCCTTGTTAGTGCAGTATAACCTGATGGACGCGCTTACATTGTTCTGCTGAGTATGACCTCGTGTTCTCTTTGAATTTATCAAGATGAGCGTCAAGGATATGGACCTTGAGGGACATTCTGCAGCCCATTTTATTGTAGTTCTTCACCAGGATCTCAACAAGCTCCAGTTTTTTGGTCAGGAAACCCAGAACCACTGCGACAAAGCTGTTCCATGTTGCTTTCTCCGACATAGTGAGCTTCTTCGGAAATGTACATTCAATGATTTTCTTTATTTGTGGTCCGACGAAGGCACCAGCTATGAATTTTACTGCCTAGCGAAGTTTTGAAGGTACCTGGAAGCTGCAGACTCCTTATCTAGAGCTGTGACAAATTGTATCATAGGGCCCAATTTTAAATTCAGTGGAAGAAAGAATACATTCCTGGAGACCAATAGTGGCTCCCATTTGACGTTATTCCTCACCTACTTTGAACTCAGTCGGCTTCTACCAGTTCTGTTTGTGATAGTGTGCCGTGGTGTCCCCGTTGTCCCAAGGACAAAGATAACACGGAAACTTGGTAAAACCGCCTTGGAGAATTATCACAAAGGCCACCATCTTGAAGTCTCCAATAATCTCCCACCTCTACTCTTCATATTTCAAAAGCATTGAGCAAGATCTTGATACTGCTGCATTCCTCTTTGAGCTGAACCGAGTGAACCAGAGGAAGAGATGGATACATATCCCTGTTATGAAGCAGCACGGATTTCAGGGTCCTGGAGGAGGTATCGAAGAGGTACTGGTGTAACGGGCGATCCCAATTGCTTCGAACAGACCGGTCACACTGTATCAGAAGCAAAGCCCATCTTGATTAGTGAAAAATTAAAAAAAACACTGGTGACGCATTATCTGATATGCAATTTGCACATTTCATCTAAGAAATTCCATTGCTTTAGTGTCGACCTCAAATCCTCGGCATTGAAATTTCTGAGACCAAGATCTTTGATCAGATCGTTGAGGTCTTTTTAGTTGATTTAGTATGGGTTTCTCTCCTCAGCTGCAACATTGTAATCTGGATCAATGACTTCATCCTCTTCTGAATTGCTGTCCTATTCTGAAAAAGACTGCTCTCTCTCTCTCTCTCTCTCTCTCTCTCTCTCTCTCTCTCTCTAAAAAGTTATATGTTTACTAAAAAATTATAGCTTTGATTTTTGAAATTTCTAGGAATCGTGCGCTAGATATGTAAAATTCTGACTTTGAACCCCAATTAATGTAACAAATACCACAAAAATACGGAATCTTGAATGCTGAAAATTCCTAATAATCCGTATTATTATGGTTATTGCAACAGATCCAGTATAGAAAACATCCCTGATACTCTGGACACTAATGCGCGATTTTTAAAATATATTCAATGTATATTTTTCAATAACACGGATTTCAAAAAATAAAAGTAAAAAATATTTAAATTAAAAGAGTCTAGAACTTTTACAATTAAAAAAATCCACTATCTAAACAAGCAAAACTTTCCATCTTTTCCAGAGTTCTTTTGCAGGTGAAATGACTAAGACGGCCTGGTGTGAAAATAGGTCAAGGAAAAAAGACTCTATTATGCCTCTCAAAGAGAAAAAAAATTGAGGAATCATTTTAAGGAAATGAGTTCACGGAAGCTTTGGAAGTTGTAAATACCAGGATAGTATCCCTGCAGGAAAGACTATCCTTAAGAGCCTTCACCTTGTTAGTCTAAACTCGGTGGTGAAGGAGCTAATCCTATTCTTAAGCCCCTCCCACCACCTATTCCCGATAACCGCCCCCACTAGTTCTCGCTGCACCACGCTAGTTAGCTGTTCCTGGAAGCTCCGCCTGTCCAGTAAAGACAGATTGAACTTCCAGTAGCAAGCCATTCAAGGCCTACAATCTAACGCTACCCGAGTACAAACCAGTTTGTGGTCCGAATAGCCTAAGCAATGGAACGTAGGACAATCTAGTAAGTCTACATCGGCTCCTCTAACATTCTATCCAGGTAGCTAGCCACCTTGGCAGAAGACCAATTAAGAGCCCGGTGGCTGGCGGGAATCCCCTAGAGATATCCTTAGCTAGTTAGGCCCTGGAGTGTTTGACTAGCGAGCGCTACATGGGCCAGGTAATTAGACATAGGTTAAGCAGAATTGCGCCAAGAAGAGATCCGTCGAGGTTTCGGTCGTTACATTCGTGAAATCAAAACCCCGGAGGGTCATACTCTTCGGGTCACTGACAATATGTGCGAAGCGTTTCGGCGGCATTTCGAGAGCCGGTTTACCAAAGAGACTGGTCTCCGCGACGAAGAGTTTCATAGCTGACTTTCCTCGACTTTCGCCGACTGAAGTGGCTAGCTTCGAGGGAGAGATCACAGAGGGCGAAGTCTAGAGAAGGTCGGCAGACGCAAGTCACCAGGTCTGGATGGTTTGCCCTATGAATTGTAATTGAGGCTGTCGCACATCTTTGTCCCGATTTTGACTGTTGTGTTCAACAGCTGGTTCTGCCAGGGATACGTCACCAACCGGTTCTACAAATGGTGTGATCACGCTTTTGAAAAAGAGCAAGGGATTTAGATAACTATGCTAAACAGAGTTAAAGATTTTAGTTGCTGAGACTTTGTTGAGACCTGAGCAGACTTGCAATGCGAAGTGCCGAGCAATTCAGAGCAACCTGCATCTGATCCGCACGATCATAGAGGATTTAAAAGACGACAATGAGGACGCGGTGATCAATTTAGATCCGTCCAAGGCATTTGATAGGGTTGACCATCGCTACATGGCTACTGTCCTGCAGGCCGCCGGATTCGAACCCGACTTCTGCCGCTGGATTAGCCTCCTGTATCGCTCCCCCAGTACTGAGGTACAGGTAAACAGGAAGCTGTCTCGGTCGATTCGTCAGGGTTGTCCACTGTCGACCCTACTTTACGCTTTGGCGTGGGGAGCCTCTCCTTCGCCGGCCAAGGGACAGGGCGTGCAGTCCGGCACTACGTGTAATCACTATCCATGGAGGGGCACGAGCCAGGGTTTCTGCGTACGCCGATGACGTATCTGCTTTCGTCCTGTAGCTACATGGAGGTGGTACTGAAGGAGCTTGAACGGTACGAGAGGGTGACAGGGTCCAAGATTTACCGCGACAAGTCTTCCGGCTTGCGGTTAGATACCTGGAAGGGAGTTGTCTGTGAAGTGCAGAGCGGAGGCGTTTGTCTCTTACGTCTTTCCTCTTGTCCTTTACCGCTTGTCTGTACTTCCTCTCTGTAAACGGCATAAGAAGGCGCCTAAGCTATCTTCCACTTTATGGAAGGGACGCGAGCATAAAGTCGACAGAGAAGTCTGTGCACAAAGTCTGTGTCATGGACGGCTGGGAATGCCGCACTTGGTGAGTCACAAGATCGCCTCGAGGTTGGCTTTCCTACACCGTACATTGACAGGGGATTCGATTATGGGGGGGGGGTTGTAAGGGACGCCTTCCCTTTCCTTACTGCCATTCCTCCCATTTCGCGGGTTGAGCTTCGTAAACCCCCAGGATCAATCGGATTTCCTTCGCGAGTGTCTTGACGATCATTCCTCGGTTTAGTGACCTTTCTAGGCCTAAGAGAGTCTTCTATCGGGAATTAGTGGATGAGGCCACAAAGGATACACGTGAGCGGCTCGGCTTGTCGGAGGAGGAGTTTCGCTCCTTCTGGTCTTGGGCGCCAGCGGCGGATTACCTCACCAACCCTGAGTTTTCGCTTACTTCGGTATTGGCTATTTCTCAATGATAAGGCTTTCATATGAGGCTTGACGGATTTTCCAGACTGTGAACGATGTGACTTTGGCTTAGAGGAAACGGCTTCGCACGCTTTCTACCATTGTCCTCGGGTCCGCCTCCTATGGTACCATGTCGGCGAGTTGATGGCTCATATCACTCCCGAAAAATTCGTGCTCATTGATTGTGCATATGCGTGTCATAATGTGTCGCCCCTGTATTCTGGGGTGAAATGAATGGTGTTTCTATTACTGCTGGTTACGGCCCGAATGGTGTTTTGGACGATGCAACGGGAGAAAGTCTTGCAAAGCAACGGTCTTTCTCATCAGGATCTGATCCGATTCTTTGAACATCAGCTCAATATGAAGATTAAAACTGATAAAAAAAACGGTTGGTTTCGACAGACTTTAGCGAAAGGTGGGTGATTGAACTTGGTTCGTGTGAACGGAGCTAACCTTGATTTTCTTTTTTAGGCCTACCTAATACGCATCGGAGTGGTTTCTTGTGGAGCCCGCCCCTAGTTAGGATAGACAAGCTTTGTTTACATAGTTAATGTGAGTCACTGTTGTTCCCGGCTGCATCTTTGGTTATGACCCAAGTTGGGATCCCCAAACTCGACAGTTTGTTTTTTGGCCCCCTTTTTCATCTCGACTGGATCAGCTTTCTTTACTCCCCTTGTCCGTATTTATTTTCTCCTTTCCCTCTTCCTTAGCGAATGAGCCTCTTGATGCATTATGGTATATGGAGGATTGATTGGTGACGGATGAGTTCTTATGGTGAACGTGCAAATTATAATGAGTGAATGGGTCGTGAATCGCATTAGCTAGGTATAAGATAGACAGTGAAGACCAACCTCAACCCATTCCTCCTTTTCAGCCTTGTGTCATAATTGTATTTTATACAATAAATTTCAAAATGCTGTCTAAGTAGTTCACCACTAGCAATGGTTTACCTACTTCACGCTGCTGGCGAATATTGTATTTTGTTGATCTTATAAAGATTACCATTTCATTCCAACCTCCGTTTTGGTTATTCCTCATTCAGTAACCTTTTCTAGGTTACAACATTTTAGTGACGAGGATTTAGCCGACATCAAATAAACGTTCACTATTACAACGTTTGGCGAACAAAGATTTCGACAAAACAGAACTCACGTAAACGTTAACGAATTCGATATTCTACGAACAAAGATATCGGTAAAACTCACGTAAAAATTCACCAAGGCTACATTGGCGAAGGAAGATCAAGACATTATCAAAGCTACAAAGCATTTTTGGCTACAAGGATTTTCTAAGGATTACGTGGATATTAACCAAGTTGTTCGAAATACAACATTCAGAAAAATACGGGATATTATTCCAACTACAAAGAACTGGAAACGTAACGAAAGGTACGTGAAATTGAAAAATTGTTTGTTTTTTTCAATTTACAAAAATCATGTATTGTTGAGAGGGTTTTCTCGGTGTAAAGGTTTTACGTTGGAAGATAATTAGTAGGAAGTTTTAAAGTGTTTTTGAGAGACAGTTGTTTAAAAAAATATAGTTAGTTCACCTAACAGTACAAAATGGAGGATTTTAAAACTGCTTTACTGGAAATATTGAAACAACACGAAGAACAACAGAGACATTATGAACAAAGACTTGAAAATTTCGAAGAATTGTTTGTGTCAACGAGTAATAAGAACGAAGATTCAGGTGTTTTTCGCAGGGCGCTATCGTAAATGCGATTGCTGAATTCAATTATATACCAGAAGAGGTAATATTTTCATCGTATTTCCGTAGATATGAAGTCCTTTAAAAAACGGATTGTGCAAATTGGTCCGACCACAAAAAGATTAGACAACTGCTAAGGAAAGTAGGTGCTGTCGAACACAAATATTGTAAGTTACATATTACTGAGAAAAACTAGTGACCTAACGTTTAAAGAAACGGTTACTTTGCTTTCCGAAGTATTCAGCCCAAAGACGCTATTGTCCCATAATAGATGGAAATGCATGAACTTATTAAAAAAGGAAGCTGAAGATTTCACAACGTTCGCTAGCATTGTGAATGATCGGTGTGAGGAGTTCAAACTGGCAGAATTAAACACTGACAATTTATAATTGTTTGACAAGATGCCAAAGATATCGAAGTAAGAGGTGTGTCGTACATTAAAAATGTGCAGAAGAAAAAAACATTACTCGTAACCCTTGTTATGCATGTGGAGAACTACATTTTTATAATGACTGTCCATACAGAAATAAAGAATGTTTTCATTGCAAAAAAACAAAAGTATATAAGAAAACTCACTGTAAGGTAAAAGTTAAAAAGAACGTGTGAATAATTGTGAATTAGTGACTAATGTGGATGAATCTGCCGGTCGGAATATAAGGAAATTTATGCAGGTAAAAATCCTTAACAAAAATATTAAATTACAATTGGATAGCGGATCCGACTTAAGCATAATAAATGTATAGACATGGAAAAAAGTAGAAAAATCAATGTTAATGGTTACCAAGAAAATCGCTCGTAGTACAGGATAAAAAATAAAATTCAAAGGGGAATTTATAACAAATGTGACATTGAACGGGAAAACGTTGAAATTAAAACTCTTTGTAATGAAAAATACAAATAACCTTTTTAGAACGGGATGGACGGAGCAGTTTATGTTATGGAACAATCTGATCAGTTCGTTTTGTCAAAAAGCTAAATGTTTTACCAACGAATCAGAAAGTTGAAAGAAAGAATTGAAAATTAAATTCGCAGAGATATTTTCTGGTGGGTTAGGCAGGGGCAATAAAATGAAAGATAAATTTGAGCTAAAGAGAAATGTACAACCGATTTTCAAAAAGAAAACGAATGTACCCTTTGCATCGTTAAAACAGATCAATGAGGAGCTTGACAGACTAAAAAAAATTGGTGTTTTATCTAAGGTGGAATATAGCGATTGGGCTTCACCAATGGTATATTTAAAGAAAAAGTTTAAAGAGATACGTGTCTGCGCGGATTTCTCCACAGGCTTAAACGATGCCCTCAAAAGTTATCATTACCCGCTCCCGGAGCCGGAAGAGGTTTTTGCGCAACTTAGGGTGTGTAGGATATTTTCGAAAATCGATCTAAGCAACGCGTATCTGCAGATTGACGTGGACGACGAATGTTTCAAATTACTCACGATAAACATAGATCGAGGAATGTGTAAATTCAATCGTTTGGCTTTCGGAACAAAGGTCGCCCCAGCTATTTTTCAGCAAGTAATGAATACAATACTTAGTGGACTTGACTTTATACGTTCTATGCAATACTGTACGGGAACTACATGTGACTTTGGAAGAAATAAAAAAATAAAGCGCTGGAAGACAATTTTATTGTGGAAATGAAGAAAAAAGTCGGGAGTAAAACAAAATCCGAGGTATATTCAATTTGCAATGATGTTCACGTGCACTACAAAAACGAATCCTGAAAGAATTTCACACAGGACACCCTGGTATATCCAGAATAAAAAGCTTAATGAGAAGATATGTGTACTGGCGTAGTATGGATAGAAACATCGAATGTTTGGTAAAGTCATGCAAAGGCTGTGCTTTGGCAGCTAAAGTACCACCAATAAAGTTCAACCCATGGCCAGAAACTGACCGCCCATGGTCACGTCTGCATATTGACTTTGCTTCTCCACTTAATGGGTCATATTATTTGATCGTTGTAGACAGTTTTTCCAAGTGGCCAAAGATATTGAGATGTAAGAAACCAAACACGGAAGTAGTAATTGGGTTTCTATATGAAATGTTCGCGAGATTCGGGGTACCAGATTCTATTGTTCAGATAACAGCACCCAATTTACATCAAAAGAATTCAAGGGATTTTATAAAATGTTTGTGCTAGAGTACATAACAATTTCTACTTACCATCCTAGAAGCAACGGTCAGGCAGAGCGTTTTGTGGATACCTTTAAAAAAATCCAACGGTGGGTCCATGGATGCAGCATTACAACAGTATACAAGTATTTATACTGCTATCTATGTTGCCAGAACGGTCTAGAAATCTTTAAAACCTTTTTAGAAATTTCTTGAAAGTTATATTAAATTCTCCTTCAAAAGCTCAGCGCTGAATCTGACTGGAATGTAATGGAAAATAGGTTACATCGTAATCACCAAAGCAAAGTTTGAAAGGAATATTAGTCATTTTGTTTGATTTCTAGACACAAGCAATTAGGAAATAATACTTACTGATTAAAACAAAATCGTCAAAATTTTGTTACAGTGTTATTTAACAGGAACAAATTTAAAATAAATTAATACTTTATGAATAATGTAATCCGCCATATAAAGAACCCCCAGTTAAAAGTACTACATCACTTCCTGCATTTGTAGGGATAAGAGCAATTGTCTCTTAGTCAGAAGGTGTTTGTCACCTAACGTAGTTATAAAACAACTTTAAACAGTAGAGGCGTACTTGTCATTCCCTACATTGGAGTAACTGAAAACCCATAGAATAATATAGCCATAAGTTATATAATATGAAATCATACAAGTAAAGCCACACTATTTAAATATATCTGGGAGTTAAAATTAAAAAAAAAGCACGTAGCACGTACATTTATATAGGCTGTGATGTGTAGAATTTTAATAACACCCAAAGGGCACAAGTTAAGCATAAAGCTTTTTTTTAATCACTTCACCCCAAACAACGCAATAAAGTTACTAACATGTCGCAAGTTACTGGGTGTGAAAAAATATAAGAAAAACATTAAGGGGCGAAAACAATAAAAGAACAGAAATTAAGAAGACATAACGATTGATATTGCAGTTAGATTTTTAAAGATCAAACTTGACTGGAAAGCAAGAAACCGGAAGAATGTCCCACAAGCGAAAAGTGCGAGAAAAGAAATTGTTAGCATAGAAGTTACCGCTGCATCTAGCCATTACAACTATAAAATTATGAGATCTTGCCAACAATCTAGTACTACACTTAAATTCATAGAGTCTAAATACAATAGAGGAAAGTTCATTAGAATAATTACTTTGAAAGTATTTATAGAAAAGGCACAGAGAAGTTATGATATGGTGGTGGGAAAGAGACTGAAACCGAGATGCCAGATCAGGACCAATGGTTTTGCAGATACTTCACTGGATTTTATCAAGGATCTCTAAATACATATGAGGAGCAGCAGATGTACTCTAATCCCAAGAAGAAGTGCCTATCCATACGTAAATAATATCACAATTTTTATGCGTACTGTGCTAATATAAAATTATTTACCTTTGGAAAAAAAGAAAGAAACGGAAAACAGAACACAAAAGAAGTTTCGAAAGCAAGAAAGAAGAAATAAAAAGGGAAAACAGTAGAAGAAAGAAATTAAGAAAGAAAGAAAATACAGAAAAAAGTAAGAAGAGAAAAATGATCGGAAAAAGAAGAAAGAATGAAAGGAAGAAAAAGAGAAAAGGAAAATAGAGAGAAAAAAACAAGCGTGTATGCGTTGCTACATTCTATTCTGAAATCGACATTTTTAATAAATAAGAATGCCACCTGTAAATCCGAATGGTTTTCATTGTTTGAGTTTCGGATATGTGTATTCGGTGGACGCCTCTTTCAAGTGGGGCGTGGGTGAAAATGCTTTCGTATTTCTCAATTGTTGCTGGTGAATTTCTCCAGGAGGGACAATTTCATTCAACAATGGAGGTGGTCGTGCTGCACATAGATTTCTATTGAAAGAGAGAAAACAAGGTGATATTTGAATCGAAGGCTCTTTATTTCTCTCCTCCTTACTACCCCATCTCTCTCTCTCTCTCTCTCTCTCTCTCTCTATATATATATATATATATATATATATATATATATATATATATATATATATGGATAGATAGATAGATATATAATGACGATCAAAACTATTTAAACATTTCTGTTTCTTCAGTTAAAATAAATGCCCATAGCATTGTGTTTAATTGACTTAAATGTTAATACAATTTTTAAGCACATTTAATATGAAAAAATTATATGTTTTTAATCATTTCACCCCAAGCAAGGCGGCAATGTCACTAGAACGCGGGGGACGGTTATAGCGAGTGAAAGTGAATGAGAATGAGAAGATTAAAAATGGTAAGGACTGAGGAAAGAACAAAAAAAGGAACAGGCTTCAAGAAGACAAAAGATGGCTATTGACGTTGCATTTAAATTTTTGAATATTGCAGTTATTGGGGAAGCAAGAAATCGGGAAAAAACTGCTAGAGTAGAAATAACGGTTGCATCTAGCTAGTTCAACAGTAAAATGGTTATACCTAGTTGCCAATCTAGTAGCACGCTTAAATTCATGTTGGTCGGGACACCAAGAAAAAGAGCTCGTCCGAGCAGTTACCATGAAAACATTTGTATAACAGAAAGAGGGAAGCCACGTTATGTCTGTGAGAAAGTGACTGGAGACAAGATGCATGGTCAGGGTCGATTGTATTGCAGACTCTTTTCTTGATTTTGTCAAGAATCTCGAGATGCACAGTAGGAGCACCAGACCAGATATAGCAACAGCATTCAATACATGGACGAATGATAGATTTATAAATGTGCAAGATGGATTCTGACGAGAAAAGTTTTTTTGCACGACACAGTGAATCAACCTTCCTTGCGGCAGATGAAGCAATAGACTCGATATAGTCCGTTGTCATGGTCATTTTCAAGAGTATTTGCCAGGTTTGCTTTGTCGGATCTGTCGGATTTTCTAATAAGGCAGGAGTAAATGGTTGTGTCATCTGCATAAATGCCTAGTTTGGAAATGATGTCTGAAACCAGTGACGGGGTTATTCGCATATCACGCCTCCGACACACTGGCCCAACTTTCCTTGCAGTAGATGCAGCAATTGATTCCATATAGTGACTTCACTTAATGTCAGTGGAAAACTTGAGGCCAAGGATGCGTAGAGTGTTGTTCTCCTGGAGTTCAGCATGCTGATGGTAGGCAGAAAAATGTTCTCTGTGGTGATTAACGAAAGCAGTTTTGTTTTGGAGGCGTTGAAATTTACAAACTATTTCTTCCCCCAGTTAAACATCGGTTGGAAATCATTTTCAAGAGTATTTGCTAGGTTTGCTTTGCCGGATCTGTCGGATTTTCTAATAAGGCAGGAGTAAATGGCAGTGTCATCTTCATAAATACCTAATTGGGAAATGATGACATCAGGGAGATCAGAAACAGTGTAGGTCCAAGGATAAAGCCCTGGTGGACCCTCGTGTTAGTATGAAATGATCTGGAAACATGACCATTCAATACAACCTTCATTACTCGACGGGTTAGGAACGATTAGAACGATAGAACGATAGTTAGAACGACGTATTTTTTATAGCATTGTTCAAAATTTTATGCAGTCGCCTGTATTTAAATACTTCTGAAAATATTATTTTAGTTTTACAAATTGTTTGAAACTAATTTAACTGTGAGTCGAATATCTCTTTTGTTTACGACTTTCTAGCCGCTATGGGATCCGCAATACGTCCAATTACGCGAGAATCGGAAGTTGTTGCCTTGGTGTCCACAATTATACTGAAGCGAATGGTAGTAAAAGTCATTACAGCTAGAATAACATTCGACTCGTAACGATAACATCGTTTTTACTATGGCAACATTTCTAAGCCAACCAGATTAAAGTAGGTAAACTTTATTAACCAATCATAAGCCTTAAAATGAAACAACAAAATTCACTTTCAAACGTATAAAAGGAACGAGCAAATCCCATTGGATCAATTGTAGACGTGTGGACCTGCGAAAGACTCACTCCACCGCTGACTCTCTCTCTCTCTCTCTCTCACACACACACACACACTCACACTCACTCACACACACGCACACGAATCAGACGCTAACATATTCTTTACTCTAGAACAAATAATATCCTTCGTCAATGATTTCAAATGCACGCTAAAATTTTTAGTGTGTATTCTTGCAATACTAGTTCTTTAGCAATACTTGTACAAGAACAAATTAAATAATCCAATATTTTCTTCAATAAAAGTTGAGCTCACATGAAATGACCATCTTTACTCTGTATATTTTATATGGAGATAAAAAATGTTTATGAGAATTTGATGTAAAATCATTTTGTGTAGAAATTCTTTTGGTAGATTTTTACACTTTTTGTTCTATTTTTGACCGATTAAGATGAGAAAAAGAACACTAACAGATTTTCTTAATAGACTTTTGCGCACGGAAAAATTAATCGGGCGATTTTTGATGTCCTGTTTCGTCGAGAGACACGAAAGTAGAATTTTGATAAAGAAAAACATTCCTAACAATCACAAAAAATATATTAAACAATACACACAGGTAAATACATCCGAAGTAATCATGTTTCATATTCCATGCTTGATGGATTTTTAAGCAAAAATCGACAATATTTTTGTGTGCTAATTGAACCATATACTATAAATTTTCCACACACTAGATGCCCCATACTTTCGACCTCGTGCCACATCGAAGCTAATTTTAGAAAAATCACCATACTATAAATTTCCACTGATACCAAGTCGGGAGTGGGATGATTAGTCTATAACCTGAATGTCACTTCAGAAAAATAAGTTTTAACCGATTTTGCCCTTTATTAGAATTATTTAGCTTACAGAAATAGCCAAGAAAATGATAAACTATCTAAAACAAAAAGCAATTCAATATATTCAGGCGACAAATTAATAGCAGTATACAATATCAAATTACCCGCAAACAATTCAATATTTCCAATAGCGTTCATGTTCTATTCAGTTTTCACTAGACTCGGTTCAAACAGCTGAAAAATTGTCATGTCCATTCCTAAGATATCGATCCTTGTATTTTTTAAATACCGCAAATATTGTATTTCTTTTGCTTCTTGCCCTTGTATTGTATCTAATTATGGTGAATATGTTTACATCAGACCACTTCTATGCAGGCAAGATATTATTTATCGTATTCCAATGGCTATTTGCGATTCTTTGAGGAGATACGGGGCATTAAGGAATATACGTCCTTGGATCGCAATATATTGTAGCTGCCTTCGAACAGTCTCCATCAATAAGTTTGCATTGGTAAATTCTACTCGGAGCTGAAAGACACTCTTCCAATGATTGGATTAGGAAAATTATTTTACCTTGCATCCATTTTGTGTAGTTGGGTTGCTCTGGGCATCGGTTGATGGATACATGAGACAAACAATGCTCCTAATTTATCAAGGTTACAACATTTTCTTACTTTCACCTTATATATATATATATATATATATATATATTTCATTTTTTCCAAACTTTTTTCTCCAGATACCTATTTGTTTCAATATATTTTTTACACCAATCGAGTATAGACATTAACATAATATATATATATATATATATATATATATATATATATATATATATATATATATATATATATATATATATTCCTGAGATAGGATATTGTAACTACACTATTTATATCGTTTGGACTGTTGTCTTCATCTTGATTGCGATATTCACAACGCTTCAGGTGTTATACGTTGGAATTATGGAGGAAAATTAAGATAAGACTGCAGGAACACCGTAAAACCGTATTACGTGCATATGGCAATAAAGATGAGGACAATGTAAATAGTGTGAAAGCCGAAAATTCCCGAATTAGACTTAAAAAGGTACATCTTTACTCCAGTAAATAATCTATATCCTATATTATATAAATTTAACTAACACCTCTTCCTTTTCGAAATAGTCCTTCTTGGGAACGTATACAACAACCCCAGTACCTCATTAATATCAAGTAGCAAGGTATAAACTTCGCAGCAACGTAATGCATGTTAAGACTTTCCACGAGGATCTCCATAAGTGATTTCAATCATGGGAGACAACTGATGAATTGATCGATGATAAACTTCATGGATGAGTTCATTAATTTTTTTACATTTTCTAACGTTTTGCTGGTGAATGATTGGGCGTGTCACTGAAAATCTACCCAATAATTATCATCATAGGTAAAGGCAAAGAACTATCAAATTCGCAAAAAGAATTGATCATCAAACATTGGAAGGAAGGCAAAAGCTATAGGAATATAGCATATATCCTGAATATATTAGGTTGGTGCAAAAATAATGTCGTTTTTTGACGTTCAACTTCATGTGAGAAAACGACATTATTTTTGCACCAACCTAATACCATTTACTACTATTAGTTCTGTTATTGCTAAATGTAAAAAGGTGAAAACTGTTGAGAACAAATCGAGATCTGGTGCACCACGCAAGATTTCTCCCAGAATTCCGCGCAAAATTCAAGAAAATCCAATGACTACTCGGAGAGAAATGCAGGAAGAATTAAAAACATCAGATATTATTGTTACGAAGCGAACAATAAGCAATGAACTTAATAGAAATCAACTAAGATCGCGTTCTCCAAGAAAAACTCCACTATTATTTAAGGAACATATGGATACCCAGTTAAAATTTGTTCGTGTGCCTAATAAACCTAAATCATTTTGGGAAAGTGTTTTATGGACAGATGAACCAAAAAATTGAACTATTTTGGGCGTTATTCAAGGACTCACGTTTGGAGAAAAGACGGCACAGCTTTTGCACCGAAGAATACAATCCCAGCGATGAAATTTGGTGGTGGCAATATCATGGTTTGGCAATTTAGAGATAATAGATAGTAGAATGAATTCAAAAATATACCAAGATGTTTTGGACACTAATTTGTTTGGGTCAGTAATAAAGCTTGGTCTCCCAAATGAACGAGTTTTGCAACAAGATAATAACACTAAACATACGGCTAAATTACAAAAAATAGCTAAATGAAAACAATGTCAATGCACTTGAATGGCAATCACAGCCTCCAGACTTGAATCCAATAGAGAATTTATGGCGTTTATTAAAACTTCAAGTTAATAAAAGAGCTCCAAAAATATCCTGAACCTAAAGAGAATATGCAAAGAAGAATGGAGTAAAATACCAACGGAAACTTGAAAAATCATTGATTAAAAGCTACAGAAAAAGACTGATTGCTGTTGAATTGAGTACTAGATATGCTACAAAGTATTGTATAGATATTATAATTTTGTACTTATACTATTTAGACTCGAAATTTTATAAATAAAACATAATTTAATTTATAACAAAGTTTTCTCACTGTTTTTCCAATAATGTGGCATTATGCAATAGTGTAGAAATTTTGGATGGATTTTAAGTTTTAACTATGTTAATTAAAAATTTGATAGTGTACTAATATTTATTTCCCCCAACTGTGTATGTATAGATAGATAGATAGATTGATAGATAGATAGATAGATAGATAGAGACAGACAGACAGACAGACAGATATCGACAGGCATTAAATCTCTGCTGTGACTTTGTGTCTTTTCATAACAGAGAGAATAACTACCATATTCGAGCGATCATTCACCAAGAGTTTAAGTTCGGAGCCTTTTGGTTCAGATGTTGGCATCGATTTCTTTTAATCAGAATCTTAAATACTTTCAACACGGAACACAAGAAATAGTTACGTATCGAAATTTTGTTATTGCTAATTATAATGATTATATCACTGAATAATAAATTTATCCTTTTTTGTTTGTTTTTTTACATTTGAATGGGTTTTGTTCCGCTCTAAAAATGAAACATTACTTTCCATACAATATCATCTATTCCATAGTATAAAACATAATGACATTTCATATAATTTTCAGCCACGCAATCTGATCTTTTCTCAGTTATGAAATATTCTGATGATATGGTAACGGGTCTCTAATAAATAAAGACAAATGGCAAAAAATCTTCAACAACAGCAGCAGAAGCTGTAACAAAAGACTTCAGTTAATGCAATCAGGCATGGTAAACAACATCAGTACTAAACAGCAGGCTGTCAGGTTAGGTTTAAGGCTCCAACTTTTCCACGGAGAATTGTCCTACGAGATTAAAGCGTTGGTTCGTAAATTTCGTGACATAGTAATTGTAAATTCAATCTATAGGTTGGGCAATGTGTATTTGGACTAAGTAGAAACATGGCGAGCAATACCTGAGAAGTATTAAAATAAGAATTAGACGTAGATTAAAAAAAGGATTCAGTTCCGAATTCCCTATAGGTTACCAGGATTGATATATACCTAATGAATGTCAGAGGGTAAAACGACCAAAACGTTGTGATAATAGCAACAAAGATGAGGACAATAATCCGAATGTAAATATTGTAAAGAATGATAACTCCATGTCCCAAAAATTCAAACAGACATTACAGTGAAATTTACAAAAATTTTAGTGTTTTGTCTGAAATGACAAAGATTATGTTTCAGCTGAGTGGGAAAATACTTGCAAAAACTGATAAAGCATTAAATGTGTGCCTACAGAAAATCCATGTAGAAATAGTTCCTTACTGGTGAAAACATTCTGCATGAAGCGGTTACAGTTAAATGATTGAGGGGAGCAATAAAAAGGAGTTTAAATCTTGGAAGGGATGGCTTTATAAAACGTTACAACCTCAGGATCAGACGAAAATTGGCATCAATTGAAATGGGAGCAGAATTGTTGTTTCCAGAGCACTTCAAAGAAGTAATCGAGTTAAAACGATAGCGTCAAGAGCAGGTCTTCAACTGTGGCGAAACGAGTGTCTTCATGGAGTAAACGCTGAATACAGTGATCAAAGTGCCAACCAAACCCCAGGATTTAAGGCTTGGGAGCATCGTCTTACTCTCGTGATATTGGCAGATTAGTAGATCATATTATTAAACCAGTCCTCGTGTCGAGAGTCATACATTTCTGTACGTTTAAGAACAAAAGCAAAAATATGCTGCCCATGTCAGGTCGCCTTGTATTATAATATTTATAATTTATAACTGAAGGGAAGAATTACTTATATTTTGTGTGTCTGTGCGCGCACACGCGCGTGTGTGTATGTGAGTGTTTATGAAGACATCCGCAATTATGAAGCCACATTGCATTCTCGACAATCAGCAAACCTCAACATCTAGAGAATCTGACATCGATGTTTATAGACACTTTTATATAAGGTCCGCGAACAGTCGCACATTTTAATAACACGGCCAGCTAATTGAGTAAGAAGTAAACTAATCATATAATCTTATTCGAATTTTTTAGATGAAGCGTTATCAATTATTCATTTGTAACTCTCCTATCAATTTCAATTACTCTTTATCGCAATTCTGCGGTTATTCTAAAGTTATCATTCTGAGGTTATCTTTCTTCGACCATTATTTAGCAGTCTGAATCAGGAATAATAACTAAGGAGTTTCTGGTGAAACACGAACTCACAACCTCTATCCTCTGGACTGTTGATCAGAGAATGATGTCCTGGGAGCTACTTTAGAACGCAGTTGAAAGTAATATGAAAGAAATACAATAAAAAAAATAATATATACTACGCACCTAACAATCTTTCCAACAATAGAAATGCATTAAAATTTATTTCTTATATAGAATTTTATTCGACTGCTAATGCTACTTAAAATTTCATTTCATTTTTAAAACGTAAATATCTGTTCAGTTATTAATGTTCCATTTATTTACTCAATCGTATGTTGGTCATATTGGTTGCTCTTCTTTTTGTGCTTGTTTCATAAAAGCAACCAGAAAAGCCGGAATTTTCAAATGTTTCTGCTTTTCTTTCTTGAATCAAATAATTACTTTATTTACTTATGTCAGCCATTTTTTGGAAAATAATTGTTATATCGAAGTAAATTGCATTGGCGTCGACTTCAGCCAAGGATATTGATACCACCATGGCGCTGTCATTCGATTTTTTTATTCAGTTGGTTTAATTAATGTATTTAGCAAATAACCGCGCTGAAAAGACTGCATCTATTTTCAGGATTATTTCAAGAGAATCGAAGTACCGGCATCTTTTTCAGAACAATCAGAAAATAGCAGAAATATACCACATTATAGATTTTTTTCTCTCTCTCTTTTTCTCTTTGGATGTGTGTGTGTTTTTTTTCTATTAAAAACATATTTTTCTTTTCTTTCTTACCCCTCTTCTCTCTGTTTCGCTTATTTTCTGTTTCCTGTTCTTTCTTTCAATATTTCTCATTTTGTCTCATTCTTTCAGTATTTATTTTGGTTTTTCTATTCCATTTTCTCTCAAACTTTTTTTAGTTCCCTCCACCACCATCATTCTTTATTTATTTATTTATTTATCAATTTATCTATTTCCCAGTTTTATTTTACCATTTTTCGACAACCGTAGAATTTCTTTATCTGCTTTTATCTATTCCTTACTTGCCTCTTTTGGAAATTGTTTTTGCAAATAAAAACGTACATTTTATTTTCATTAATCAATGAGATTTAGATTTTTATCATAAATACAGATTTTACTTTTTCATTTTGACTAAGAAGGAAGTAAAACCTACGAAATACAGTGTCCCACCCACAAACGTATACTGATTCCCTAATTGATTATGAGAATCCGAAATAAACCATCAAGTTCAAACTAAAACAGGCAATGTTTTTTTTTACCCTTTGTTTACTTTAGAAATAAGTGTTAGCCTTAAAATAAAAGCAATTACTGCATGCATATATCTGGACATTAATCAGTTTGTTCAAGTTACCACCCATATGTCTCGCCAGAAATTTCACATAACTTTCAAAATTATCTAAATGCTAAATAAAGAAGTTCATTTTTATCAATTTCTTTTTCTTGCACCTAAACCTCCCTAAAATTTTAGATAGTACTTACACACTATTCCACACACATACGAACCCCACACAAATAAACAATTGCTTCCAACGAATAGAGAAATTACTAAATATAAGAATAAGATGTAAAGTAAAAGCGAGGAATGCTTTGCCAGCTTGCATATTCCGAAAATAAAAATATCACTAAAAATCAATTCAACAGATACTAGAGACTTTTGAAATAACAAACGAAATGATATTCGCGCAACAAAATGTGAAACGCGAAAAAGCACCAGGCAACGATGGTAAGAAACCTTTAGAAAGATTCAAGAAAAATCTATAGCGATTTATCCAGTGCATTTGGAAAGAAACATACCTAAAAACGTTAGTCTAGAAATAGTAATCTTATTATATATAAAGTGAATTAATGATTTCGGCAGAAATCGCATTATCACATTACTATCAAACATAAGAAACTATTGTCATAAGAGAAAAAGCAGTCACGCGAACAGATAATTTTAGACGAGGTTACTTGACAATAAACCATCTACAAACAATACGGTGCGGAGGAGTTTTCAATCCGATCTACTTTATTTTATTACTATAATAAAAAAGCCTGTCCTTTTATGTTGTAAATTGCCAAATTGCAGGATCTCTACGCTCATTTTTTGCATTTGTTTCTGTAAACTATATTTTCAAACTTTGAACTCCGAGCAGTCATGAAGTTTATTGTAAGGAACAGGTTCAATAAGGAAACTCAAGGCAGAGCAACACTGAACACAGTTTATTGGCGAGCTAAGTAAATACAAAGGGACATTCCTTTAATTTCTCTACATACGAATTTTCTATTCGTTCTTTACTAATATGAGTGAAGACATTACATGGGATAAATTCTTTACGTCTCTCTTCTTTAGTTCTTAAGACACCAGAAAGAAATATAGATAATTCATCTACTGCAGGTTATACTGGCAGTTTCTGTTGTTGACATGCAAGTTTTACTTGTTGAGATTGAGAATTCATTGGAAGCTGCCAGTCGTTCTGGAGTACATGGGAGGCTGACAGAAGTATTTAGTGGATCAGTAGTCGGGTTGTTTGAGGTTGGGACCACTGTGAAGATTGAATGCGCTACAAGACAGGTGATGATGTTTCTGACTTTTCCTGGATTGTACGCCATCCGAAGTCTTCACCAAAAAGGAACAAGGTGCAATGTGGCTCGATAGTGTCACTGTTTTTAACTACTAATACTCGTGATCCGACTTCTGACCGACGATATCACCAGGCGAAGCCTTGGTATTTTGCAAGCGCCATGGTGCATGTCAAAATATTTCTTAGAGCCATTCTTCACTCTGGCGTAGCGCTGGTAAATTAAATCTTTATCAATCAGACGCAGGTCAAGGTTAAACTACAGTGTAAGCACCATTGTCCGCAGTCGACGCACAAAAGCAAATTAGGGTGGAGTTAGTGAAGTTGCTATGTTCTCCGTGTGCAAATGGGGCCAAAAACAGGTCCCCCCGCTGTAGGATATACTTAGCAATCTGTATCGTCCGTTCCGCCTCTCCATCTGCTTGAGGAAAGTATGGGCTGCTTGTGACGCGTGCGAAATTCCAAGTTTTGCTTGATTTTTTTAAGTCAGTTGGCGTAAACTTTCGGTCTTTGTCAGTTATTAAATTCATTAGAATTTCTGTTAGGAGAATATATTTTCAGACATCCGATAACACTAGCGGTGTTAATGTTTTGTAGTCATACTAATTTGAAATAGTCCACCAGTGTGACAATAACCTACCTATTACACAAATCTGCACAAACCATTTGAAATGGGCGTTCAGATAAAGTAGTTGGACTATGAAGTTCTTTTATCTATTTTGTCCAGTTTTCTTCACATCCTAGTACATGTCTCGATTCTTGATTATGCATTTGGTGATTTCCGGTCACCATACTTAAGACCTCGCCCAATCCAGGTATTTCCTTATGCTTTGATGTCCGCCGTGAATGGCTACTCGGATTTCGTTCTGCATAGAGGTCGGGACGACAATTCTCTTACTGTTGATAATCATTCCTTCGTATATACTCAGTTTCTACTGTTACCAGCCCATATTCAAGAAATCTAGTATATTCCTGTTTTCTGTCACAACAGCTATCACCACTAGACGATTGTCAGTGACTGGCCATGTTGACCAGATTAAGTTTGTTTGAGCTTCAATTTCGTCTGTCAATTGGTAGATCTGCTGACTTTTCTTTTCAATTAGAGGTATTCTCTCAATAAAATAGGTGTGTTGTGTGTGTCTTGTATTTATTAATGGAATGAATAGTTTATGATCGTTTTCTAGTACGAAGGATTCCAGACCAATTAAATACATTTCGAATTTCTTACATGCCCAGATGGAAACAAGACATTCCTTCTCGATCTGGGCATAGCCCCGTTCTGCTGGCGTTAACGTTTGTGAGCAAAAGGCGTCTGATTTACGGACCCCATTATGTCCTTGTAAGGAAACATCACCGATTCTAACATTATTTGCAGGCTAACTGATGATACAAATGTGGGCTGAAAGATTCATAAACTGACCATAAATGAGTGACTCTAGAGCTGTAAGATATTGCATGTATTAATTTCGACTCTTCTTATTAATAACTGCATTGTTTCTTTCCAAATAAACTCATATCTGACTGCTCAAAGTTGATTTCAAAATTTACTAGTAGAAAATGAAAAAAATTTAGCATCGTGGTGTTAACAAGTACCTGCAGAAAAAAAGGGTTTAGCCCCCAAAGACATTCCCGATGACATGGATGCTATATTAGTAGGAAATGAATCTCCAGCTTTATCTACAGTGCAAAAGTCGGCAGCTGAATTTAGGAGAGGAAAGGAGAGTCTTGAAGATGACGTCCTGCTACTGCCACCACCGAAGAAAACATTGATCGTTTTCACCACATGGTGATGGATGATAGACGATTGACTATAAATCAAATAACCAAAGCTATTAGTATATCCCTTGAGAGAGTTAAGAATATTCTGCACAATGAATTTGGCATGAAGAAGGTTTCTGCTCGGTGGGTTCCAGGTCTTCTGACACTTGATCGCAAGCGCATCAGGCTGATCACATCACGGGCTCATCTGATACTGTTTGAGGCATATTCAGCTGGTTTCCTTGATCGTTTCCTAACCCAGGATCATTGTTGGGTTCTTCACTTTGGGCCAGAGACAAAGTGGTAATCTATGCAGTAGAAACACCACGCCTGAACTACTCCAAAGCAGGCCAAAGTAGTTTCATCTGTAGAGAAATTGATGGCGTTATTTTTGGGGGATGCAAAAAACATTGCGTTTATTGACGATCTTCAAAAGGGCCACACAATCAGTGGAGACTACGATACCAATTTACTGAGGTAGTTACGAAAGGCTATCAAGACTAAATGCCCAGAAAAAACTGACTTAAGGGGTTTTCTTTTATCAGGACAGTGCTTCCTATTCCCCTGATTTAGCCCTAAATGACAATCCCCAAAATACTAGACTGTGAACCACTATCGCAATGATCATGATGTCGTAAAAGTAACAAACAACTTTGTCTTCTTTATCGAGACCCATTTCCATACCGTGGAAGATTTCAAGGGGCGACGAAATCCCGAAAAGAAGGATTTTATAAAAATAGTAACTCTAAGGTAATATGAAATTTGTTAATTGTTATGGGAACTTACCCATAATAATAATGGACTATTCCGGACATCATAAATACTGCGCCTCAAGAGGGAGTCAGTCCTTTTTGGACGACTCGGCTAGACGGTCAAACTCTCTACCTCTGGGCAGAGAGGAACCCGGACGAGGCTCCGCCGAAGGGCAGAGCCTCGTTCGGGGAGGTTGACCAACCCGATCCCGTTTATACGGGTTCTACGGGCATTTTTTGGCCGAGCCTACGGGCTCGGTGAGCCCACATTAAACCGGCCTTGTGCCACATTCGACACACGTGGGCGTGTTGTTGAACATCGTCAGAGTCAGAGTCAGTCTTTTTTGGACGACTCGGCTAGAAGGTCGAACACTCTGCCTCTGGGCAGAGAGGAACCCGGACGAGGCTCCGCCGAAGGACAGCCTCGTTCGGGGAGGTTGACCAACCCGATCCCGTTTATACGGGTTCTACGGGCATTTTTTGGCCGAGCCTACGGGCTCGGTGAGCCCACATTAAACCGGCCTTGTGCCACATTCGACACACGTGGGCGTGTTATTGAACATCGTCAGAGTCAGTCAGCGACAGAGTCAGACGATTACTGTAAGACATTGGAATAGTGATACTTGTTGAGACAACATAGTTCACTCTAACCAAATCTGATATTCATTACTAATACTTCTACTTCTTTGTACATATTTCTGTTTGTAATATACCTGTGTTATTCCATACCTGTGTTCGAGTTATTCTTCATTGGTTCTGCCTTGGACCATCACCGTGGTACAAGGAACTTGCACCATAACAATAATTTTGGAGAATCATTCTCTAGTTAATCGGAATCAGGAAACTAATAAGATACCTTTCGTGTTTCACAACTTTATTGGGCTCTTTAAAATCCGTGCAAATTCTTAATTTGTCATTCTTCTTCACAACTGGCACCATGGTAGCACACCGATCAGTTGGTTCGGTAATTTCTTTCCATTTTCCGTCCCGCTGCATGCGATCTAACTCTGACTTTACCATTTCTACTATTGGCATTGCTGTTCTATATGCTGTAGCAAGATTGTGAGTTCCTACGCTGTTTCTAAATTTAATTTTAATCAATTTGCACTGGGATGGTTTATTGTAAAATTCGCTGAAAACTGTTGTCTCGATATTATTAATCCTTTTCGCTCTCTGCACTAGATCTAGATCACAAGCAACGCTGCAACTTAATAGGTCGTCGGTATCCGCATCTACGACAAATATACATAATAAAATTTGCCCGTTAGCGCCATCGCTGATCGACGTAGTAAATTGTTCGAGGCATTTCATGATACAACTTGGTAATCGTCTTAGTAGGTCTGAGTGAATATTTAAACAGAGTGTGGTACTAATGCGCAGGCATCACTTATACACCACAGTTCTTCCCACAATTTTTAACTGCGTGTGCTGCAGTGGTTCATTAAAATACACAGCACCGAGAAAGTAGATAATGCCGTCGTATGGATTCTCTGCGGTGTCAGCCCTTCGACTACGATAACAAATTACAAATGGTTTCGCATAGCATATTTAAAGCATGTCTTTCCTTAAGCTGCACAGTAAATTTTCATATGCCATTTCTGAGCACAATTCTTGCCTTTGTTCCCCCTCTTCTATTACCGATATTGGAATAGCGTTTACGTGGACTGGTCTGTTTGACTACCTACTTTCGTTTCTTTTATCGCATCGAGTAATGTAGGCCTCTGTTCTTCCATCTGCATGTTACCTGTTCATGTTCGCAGACAATTGTTATCGCTCCTTCCAAGGTACTCTTTTCCAATTTCGAAGTTATTCTACAGTGTAAAAAAGTTGCCTTCAAGCGGGACACCAATGATTTAAATGCCATTTTCTCTGTTTGGTTTGTCTTGGTTGTTTTGTTACTTTTTTTCTTTTTCTACGTTATTCCACTTCTAGCACCATGTAACGAACAAGCTCAATAAGGAAACTCCAGGCAGAGCAACACCAAACACGGTTTATTGGCAATTCAAGAATTTACAAATTTTTTCTTATTTCCTTAAATAAGAATTTTCGATTTGTTCTTAAAGTGTTTGGATAGCGCTACGTTTACTAATAGGAGGACAGGTATTTCATGATATTAACTCTTTACAAAAGAAAAATCCTTTAAAAATCCGTAAGAGCCTGATGGAAGCGTTTGGCGACGTGTGTCTGTAGTCGTCAACCGTGAAGAGGTGACGTGCCAACCTCCGACGTATAGATTTGGGATTTTGACATAGCCTCGTCTGGGGATCCTCTCTGCCTCTGGGCAGAGAGTTTGACCAGCACAGCTGGAGACGAATTCTCCAACTGCAGAACAACGTGCAGTATTTGCTACTGTATTTATGTGAATTGAGACGAACTCATTACAGGAAGGTATTTTGATGACTTATTATCTTCAAAAGAACCAGATATTTGATGCAGGTACGTGATACTCTTGTTCTTCTATGTGCCGTGTCCCTTCAGAATATTGGTGATAATGGCTCTCCACAATTTCCTGTCCTTTGGAACTGTTAATGAAGTTTGTCTTTTATCTCTCCTAAACCCTGCTCTGTCATCCATTTACTCAAGATCGTTAGGTAAGATACGCGTTGTTTTCCTCTATCCGTCTTACTTTCAATCTATCCCGTGAGTATCAAATTTTCCAAGGCCTCTTTCCACATTATGCATCATAGAAATTTCAACTGTCTTTTTCTGATGTCAAGTGTAAGAGTCCTTTTTGTTTCTATTTTTTGTTAATTTCCAATTTTTGTTAATTTTGGCACAGTTTGCAGAACTCTTTGACACATTTGTCCCGCCATGGCCAGTAATACCTAAATTTTAACAAGCGTGAGGTGGCTGATATTCCTGGGTGTGATAATGCGTGCAGACAATCAAATACAGATTTCCTGAGATTCTGTGGTACAAAATGTTTCAGAAATGTTAATGACATGTCGCACATTATAACTTGGTTTTTACTTGTGTAGTAAGGTTTCAAACTGTTTTTCAATTTGTCATCGGAGTGCTGATGATTGGTAATTTGCCATGAATCACAAAGGTCTTTTGTTACACTATTAGCTAGCCTTGTTAAAAAGTCTGCAACGATATTTTAATGCCCTTTTATATGATAAATATTTGTAACGTATACACTTATAAAGCTTAAATGATACTGTTGTCTGACCAACTTCAATGGCAAATGGCTAATAAAGGCACTACATGGAGGTTTATGATCCGTTAACAAAAGAATATCCTTACCTTCTATGAGGTGTTTAAAGTACAACAATGCTAAATATGCAATGAACAACTCACGTTATGACTGCTTCTTTAAGTTTCTATAATCTCCCGACTGTAAAATGGTAGGTTGTAGCTTTTGTACTATCTCTGGCGGTAATGCAGCCAACACGTGATAAAAGTGCTGTATGAGTGCCCTTATCCTCATAAAGATGAACTGTGTCTCCATAATGACATTGGGTTCAATAAATACTGTTTGTATCGATTCGCCGACCTCCGTGGATGCTCGATTCATCTCCTGTTCACTGGCAGACATATTTAGTAGTTATGAATGTAGTAAAAATAGATATTTGTTTCTTCGCACGTTAATAATCACCAGATTGTAGTGGCGTGAATGCTACCGTTGTGGGAGCACTACACACCTTGCTGACAAATTTCCGTTTAAAAACAAAGAATGTTTCACATGCATACAGATTGGACATACCCGTTGAGAGTGTAGACAAGATGAGGACAGGCCTTCTGATGCAACAGCGCATAATGAGAAGAGAAGGACAGTGAATAACGTGGATGAGACTTATGCAGAAGAAAGGGAGATAAGCATGGAAAAATTGGATCTGCACACTGTTGCTATTCTCCGAACACTACCTACACTAGTGGAAGTGTTAATAAACAAACAAAAATACTTATGGTGGTAGACACGGGTGCCTCATGCTCTGAATTGATTTGACTAAATTCAGTTGGGCCAACTGCAAGATTTAAAAGAACGGAAACGTACACCGATGAGTTGGTGAAGCCATACGGGACAACAGATGTCAAGGTATCATATGAAGGTACGGAGAATCGTTTGTCATTGCTAATAGTGAAGGGTGATGCGCCAACGCTACTAGGTCAAAACTGGTTGCAAAAAGTGAAATTGGACTGGAGAACTATCGAAGGATTTACTCATAGAATTTGATTCAGTGTTCAACGAAGGAATGGGTTGCCTGAAAAACTTCAAAGTAAAAATACACATTGATAAAACGGCAAGTCCAAGGATTTGCCGGGCTAGGCCGGTACCTAGACCATTTTTAAAAGAGTAGAGTATTCTCAGTGGGCTGCCTCCATTGGGCCGTTGGTCAAGAACAACAATAGAGGCATCCGGATATATGGTGATTACAAACAATAAATGCTGCAGCACTATGTGATATCACGAACGAAGGACTTATTCGCTACACTGAGAGGCAAACTAGTCTTAAGCTATGCCTATCAGCAATTAGAGGTGGATGAGTAAAACACAGGAATTGTTGACGGTAAATACACATCGTGGTTTATACTAGCCCACGAGATTATAATTTGGCATGCACACTGCAGTCGGAATTCTTTAACTGGATATGAATAAGAGGTTAAAGTATATCCCTTCTGCAAGGTACGCGTGGATGATATCCTGATTTGGGATCATGATGATTCTAGTCATCTAAAGAACACACAGAACGTATTTGCTGCACTGGAAAATGCAGGACTAAAGTTGAAGAGGTACAAATTTCTTCTCCCGGGGCCAACATATCTCGATTTCAGAATCAACAAGGAGGGCACAGCTCCGTTTCCAGAGAAAGGGACTGCTATGATAGGGGCTCCCATATCCAAGAATGTTACAGAGTTGGAAACTGATCTTGGGGCGGTGAACTACTATCACTTTGCCAGTTTGTCAAGCATACTGGAGCTGCTTCATAGTTTAATGAGGAAGGGCATTGCTTGGAGATAGGGTGCCAGTCAGAGAAGAGCTTTTGAAGAAACGAAGAAAATGCTATGTTCTGCACCCCTTCTAATTTCGACCCGTCCAAGTGCATCCTGATGCAAGTGGATGCTTCTCCCTATGAACTGGGAACTGTAATGGCTCATACAATGAAAGATGGGAGTGAAAAGCCAATATGCTACATTTCGCAAATGCTTTCTGCTGCCAAACGGAATTATGCTCATATCGAAAAGGAGGGGTTGGCCCTGGTTTTTGCCGTGAAAATTCAGCCCCAGTATATATATGGGAATTACTTCACAATAGTAACTGACCACAAGTCGTTGTTGGGACTTTTCGCAGAATACAAACACATTTGTTCTCTTGTTGCTGCCAGAGTTTAACGCTGGGTTCAACGCTTCTTAGCAACATACAACTATAAGTTGAAATACCGTGCTGGGTCTCTTAATGGAAACGCAGACTGCTTTAGTCGTCCCCTGCCAAGTGCATAAGAACAGGATTTTTCTCCCTCCACAAATCGGGTACACATGATGAACCTGGTAGACGCTCCGATGACTGTGACAGCGGTGAAATCAGAAACGTGGCGAGACCACATTTTCATTTGGGTGTACGATTATACAATGAAGGCCTAGAGTAGTTACACGTCAATTTAAATAATGAAGTCCTTTTTCAACAAACAAGAGGACTTGAAGCGTGAGGATAGTGCAATGCTATGGGGAAGCCGGGTTGTCATCTCTCCTAAATTAAGATAGAAGGTGTTGTAGCAGACACACATAGGGATTGTGCGCATGAAGTTTTGTGTGGTGGCCAAATTTTGACATGGACATTGAGAGGACTTGCAGAGCTTGTGAGAACTGCATGCTCGATCAAAACAACCCTAGTAAAGTTCCCATTGGGAGATAATCCACATAGATTATGACGGTCCATATTTGAGACACATGTTTTTGACTGTTGTGGGTGCTTACTCAAAATGGACGAAAGTATGTGTAATGAAAATATCTACTGCTCCAGCCACAATTGAGAAAATGAGAGGAATCTTTGAAACACATGGGCTGCCTGTCCATGTTTTACTAGCCGAGACTTTCAAATGTTCATGAAAGTCAACAGAATTCGACATATTTTCACGGCTTCCTATCACCCATCCTCAAATTGGCAGGCGGAGCGCAATGTGCGCACATTCAAGGAAGCACTGAAAAAGATGGAGGCAGACAGGAAGACAACACTTGAAACTAAGGTAAACAGATTCTTATTTATCATTAGAATAACTACCCACACAGCAACTGGGATTACTCAAACAGCGATTAAGAACTGCCTTTCATTTAATGAAGCCTTACATTTATCATATTCTAGATTACAAATACAAAATGGAACGGGGAACTAAAGTCATGAGCCTCTCACCCACCACCACCACTTCGAGAGATCAAAGTTGAGGACCTGGTACGAAAATTTTGGATCTGCTCGACGGTGGATGGAAGGCACCATTACCAGACAGTTGAGAGCAGGGAAATTTGATGTGGAGGTAGGAGGGTGGTTATTGAGGAGACATGCAGACCAACTTTTGAAGCTTCCACCCAGGTTTGTAGAGGAAGTGATACCTGATGTCCAGGCGGACATCATTACAAATAATCCGGGAATTCTGTTCCGGAAACGAAGAATGGGTAATCTGGAAGACAGAACTTGTCGCTGTTATTGTTACTGCTGTAGAGGTTAATTTCTCCTTCGCCTTAGCAAACGTCAATTAAAAAAAAAAAGGAATATATCGGATTTGGTGTAAATAAATGTTAAATTTATTTACATATATACAAAGCCATCAAACTACGTAATGGTAACAAAGTGGGAGAGGAAAAAGAAAGAGAAAGAGGAGGAGGAGGAGGAGGAGGAGGAGGAGGAGGAGGAATGTTGGTGGGTTGTCGGCTGATGTCCTGTGAAGACGTCGGCGTTGAAATTGATAGCGGGAGTCACTTTTACTAGCCAATATATAGTTCATTTTATTTTTTTAATACAGAAAGCATACAGTTGCGGCCAAAATGTTCAGAACGGCATTGTTTTCGTCAGAAAAATAGGTATAAGTTTTTATCCAAGTTGTTTTATATTCTATAATTTTCACAGACAATAAATACGATATTAATTGTTATTGTCTGATATTTTGGTGTAATGTGAGAGGATAATACAAAAGTTATGGATGATTTAGTGATTTACTGCAAAACTCATGGCGGCCAAAATGATCAGAACGGTTGAAAAAATAACAAAATAATAAAAAATGACAGAGAATACTGGAATTATTTAATATTTAGTGTGAAGCCCTTTGGCTTCAATCACACTTTGACATCTTCGACTGCATGAGGAAATTAAATTTTCAATTTCTTGCTGGGTGATCTTATTCCATTCTTCTTTGAAGGGCATTCCATAATTGCTCAGTTGTTTTAGGATTTCTGGCTTTGGAAAGTTCTCCTAGAATATTCCACACATTTTCAATAGGATTGAGATCTGGGCTTTGGGCAGGCCAATCCATAACAATAACCTTTTCAGCCTTGAGGAAGTTCATGACCACCTTAGCCTTGTGCCATGGGGCATTGTCCTGCATGAATATGGGTGGCCGCTTAGTTGAATTTCTCAGCACAGGCAAGACATGATCTTTTACAAGTTGTTTATAAACTCCTGCATTTACCTTTCCATATAATCGCACCAAAGGGCCCACACCATCTCCAGATATCATCCCCCAAACTATGACACTTCCTCCACCGAATTTAACACTAGTCTTAAGGCATTTAGGCGACAATTTCTCACCTACTTTTCAACGAACGTACCTTTTCCCATCTGAGCCAAATAACATAAATTTAGATTCATCACGGAAATGCACCGCTTGCCATTTTTCTTGAGACCACAACACATGTTCGGTTGCAAAGGTAAGACGACACTTTTTATTCTTGGAGTTGATCAGTGGCTTCACTGCAGGTGCTCTTGCTTGTAAGTCATGTTCAACTAAACGACGAGACCGTTTTTCGGGATAAAGTTTTCTTCAGTACAATGCTCATTTCCTAAGAATCAGCAGCAACAGTTTTAAATCTGTACTTTTTAACCAACTTTACCATAGCACGATTTTCTCTCTTGGTCGTTTTTCTTGGCCTACCTTGCTTTCTTGCTTCACACGAACCACAATCATCGTAGACCTTAAGAATACCGTGAACAACACTTTTTGACTTGTTAACAATCTTTGCAATAGACCCAATACTTAAATTATCCTTCTTTCGAAGCTTAATAATCTGCTGACGAATTGGTAACGGAGTAAGTGGCATTATATTAACAAAGTACACTGCATATATTCTTACTAATGTTTAGCAAACGAACCGTCACGTAAACAAATTTAAAAAATTAGAGTTCGCCGGTTAAATATGCTAAAACATGGAGTAAAAGCAACCGTTCTGATCATTTGGGCCGCCATGAGTTTTGCAGTAAATCACTAAATCATCCATAACTTTTGTATTATCGTCTCAAATTACACCAAAATCTCAGACAAGAACAAATAATATCGTATTTATTGTCTGTGAAAATTATAGAATATAGAACAACTTTGATAAAAACTTATACCTACTTTTCTGACGAAAACAATGCCTGTAGCGGACCAACGGGGTGAAGATGTGAAGAGATATCAGAAGGTTAAAATTTCTTGCTAGCCGGTCCAGCTACATGAGAATACTGGACTTTAATTAAGTCCAAAGAAGACAAAGAAAACAAACAAGACCGATATATATATATGGGTAAACAAATATATATATTAATAACAAGTTACACAAAGACATGAACAGTTACATAGTGTTTGTATGGAGAAATTATGTGTGTGTGTTGTGAGTGTTCGTACGTACGTGTATTGTTCTTAGCGTATTCCCAGAAATTGGGAAACGCGGTATCTGTGAGAGGTCACATATTGGCGTTCGTTGAAAAAGAGAGATTCACTTCACCTACGCGCAAGGTAGCGGCCCAAGGCCTAAGTCGAAAAGAGAGATTTTACCTCATCTCAACGCGAGGTGACGGCTGCCTCTCTAACCCAAAACCGTCGGCCTGTAGCTTTCTTTTCAAGAACTTTAACTTCTGCCGAGCAAAAGCACTCATCAGTTGAAAAGGAGGCCTATGCAATTGTAGAAGCGATTCGAAAGTGGAGACACTTATTACTCGGGAGACATTTTAAGCTGATCACAGATCAGAAATCTGTCTCCTTCATGTTCAATCTTAAAAGTAAAAACGAGATAAAAAACGAGAAGATCACAAGATGGAAATTAGAACTTGCCTGTTTCATTTACGACATAGTATATCGTCCGGGAAAACAAAATGCTGCTGTGGACGCTTTATCACGAATTTGCTCTTCTACAATCTCTGTTAACAAACTACATATCTTGCACAAAGATTTATGTCACCCTGGGGTAACAAGAATGCTGCATTTCGTCAGAAGTAAAAATATGCCATACTCTGTAGAAGATGTAAAAGCAGTAACCAGGTCATGCCAGGTGTGTTCCGAGATAAAGCCTAGATTCATTAAAATGCCCCCTCAAACACTCATAAAAGCAAGTCAACCCTTTGAAAGATTAAGTATAGACTTCAAGGGACCTTTACCTTCAAATTCTCGCAATCGATTCATACTTACTGTGGTTGACGAATACTCCCGTTTTCCTTTCGCTTACCCTTGTGCTGACTGATGTCTCAGCAGCGACTGTCAAGAAACATCTAACTAGTTTATTTTCCATTTTTGGAAACCCTTCTTTTGTACACTCTGATCGTGATACAGCTTTTATGTCGGACGAATTAAAGGCGTTTCTACTTTCTCGACCCATTGCTACCAGCCGAACAACTGCTTTTAATCCACAGGGCAATGGACAAGCAGAGAGGTACAATGGTATCATCTGGCAAACGGTGAGCCTGGCTCTACGGTCTAGTAATCTCCCGGTTGCTAGTTGGGAAAAGGTTCTAGATGTAGCACTCCACTGCATTCGCTCATTGCTTTCCACTGCCTCGAACTGTATTCCTCATGAACGTTTGTTTAATTTCCAAAGGAAATCAGCTTCTGGTGATTCCATACCAACATGGTTAACAAAATCAAAATCGGCGCTCCTGAGGCGCCATGTATGCGGGCGTAAATATGAGCCTTTAGTTGAGACAGTTGACATACTCGAAGTCAATCCGAACTACGCTCACGTGCGACTTAACAACGGACGAGAAACGACAGTGTCTCTACGCCATATTGCACCATTGGATGGCAAACCAAACGGTTCACACACAGAACTTGATCCAATGGACGCCCCTATCCAGTCTAACACTCCTACTCCTCCTCCTCTGCCGAGTGCTCTGGGAAATACTGTCATTGACGATTCAGCTGCCCCCGAAAACCACCCCACTGTAAATTCCACTCCTACATCTCCCCATCCTCTGCCTTTGGATAGCTTCCAGAGGAACTCTTCAAAAGACGCTGATGTATCGAATCTTCGACGCTCTTCTAGAATTCGTTGAAAACCTCCGTATTTAGCTGGAAATTATCAGCTTTGAACATGTTTTTCTCCTTTCTCTACTTTCAGTTTGAGCAGAGACACCCATAGAAACCACCCCTTGCCAGAAGAACGTACAAACCTGAACTTTTCTTAAGTGGCGGAGAATGTGGTGAAAATAAAGGAACTCTCTAATCTTTCCCTGACTTTCCAGGACTGATTGATTTCCCCCTGTTTTCGTCTTTCTCTCTTTACAAGGTAGTCGGCCATTTTCTTCTTACGGTTCGCTACCGGAGTAGATTTCTAGTGGACTAAAGCTTCACTCAAGCTATATGGACTCAGCCTTGTTTCACTTCCTCTCAAACTCTGTTTACAACAATTATAATAACTTTCCTAAATACAAGGCCCAGATTTACTGAATTAGATTGTTGTAACGGCCTGGGTTTAAAGAGACCAAGATTGTAGTTGTCAATGAAGCATCCTCTCGGGAGAGAAACAAAGCAACAACTCTGGGGAAGATGCTGTTTGAGTGGAATTGATCCTTATCAATGGAACACGAAAGGAATAGGGATGGTTTGCCTTCATGAACTTATCATGATGGTTCCTAGCTGCGAAGATCTAAACTGGTGAAACTAAGGAATGCAACTTGTTAGAAAACATTTGCCATAAGTTTAGAACATAGCAGCGTTTCGCCTGAGGGATAAGGCAAGGGTTACAATTTAGGTACCTCCAAAAATTCGTATACCTAAGGTTTAAATGTATTTTTCATAAATGAAAAATCCTTTTAGAAGCTTTCCAACCGCTTCAATTGAAAGCTAAAGGATTAAATTTTCTAATTCCAGAAAAAATACTGTGGAGTAATCCAAATAGAATTTTAGATGACTTTTAGTCGATGCTTCCGGAAAAAAAAAACAGTCGAAAAGGCCATTTTTAATTTTTTTTTTAGTGAAATGTAAACGAACTTATTTTTCAGTTTTAAAATTCCCCCTAAAATAAGATATACATTTCTGAAAGGTTACTTTCGTAAAATTAGCAAATTTAAAGTTAAATTAAATCTGTTCTAAAACAAAAATCACTTAGCATAAAATTCTCTAAACAAACATGAAGGAAACGTTGAAATTAATTTGAAATGAATTAATTTACATATTATTATTACATAAACACATACATTTTTGGAAATAGACAGTCTAGCTGATTTGGCCACAACAAAGTAGTTTTTAAATATCTAACCCCTTTTTTCATTCATTGATAAATTGATTTTTAGTTTTTTCAGTTTTCGCAACTTACTACACAACATACGCTCACACTAGTGTTTTGGGGCAATTATTTTACTTCTTTCTTAAAAAATAAAAGCAGTTTTGTCGCTAGAATTTCTTTATGGAATGATATCTAAAAGTATCCTTAAAAATACTGAATATTTTTTTCATTTTTATTTTTAGTAAAAATAAAAAGTAAAGAGATAAACAAAGGGAGAGTGGCGAAGGCAAAAATCTTCTTTTCACCTTACCGAAGTCCGATTCTAGTTTTGCCTGTTACTCAGCAGCAGCTACAAACATGGCCGCCGTTCACATGGAGACCAACTTTTAGCTGGAGTTGTAAACAAGTCGATTTTACTTATTTTACAGAATGCTACAGCGAATTTTCGCAAACAGTAAGATTTTAAGCTATCCTTTATAAATGTTAAGAAAATCTAATTTTTTTTCCCAGGTATCTATTGCTCGTTCACAAAAAGTCATTTTGTGTAACTTTTTTTATTACGTTTTTCGGTTTTTACTTTTTATTTTATTTAATTGCAACTTTTTTTCAAAAACACCTGTTACTCAAACAAAATAAAGGTATTTTTAATTCATTATTTTGGTAAAGGCCTCGTTTACTCAGGAAATTACAATTATTAACTTTTTAAAAAAGTGTTCCGTGCCACTGTGTCAATAAAGAAAAAAATAACATTTAGGAAACTGAAAATGAAAAAAAAAATGATCAGTCACAGAAACATAAAAAATAAATAAATAAATATCAGAAAAATTCTTAATTTGTTTCGAACGGAAACCAAGTGAATTAATTCAGTTATCAATATTTCAAACCTTAATAATTCCATTTCATTTATTTCTGGCCGAATTTCTAGTATGACGAGTTATCATTATTTACATTTGAACTAAATCATGTCTTCATTTTTATTCTCAATGTTTCAGCTGTTGTATCCCACAAACTTCATCAGGTGTCTGTCGATCTGAGTAATTAAGGTGATTTCAAAATTAACTAATCTAATCCAAATCTATTCTAATGTACAGATTGTTCTCATTCCACTGTACTGTCTATATGTTGTCTTGTTTTTTAATTAGTCCTGTTCAGTTATTGTTCACGATGTTTCTACTGAATCAAAGCCTGTGCTACTCAGCCCAGAGATTGAACTCACAATTACTATGACACTAAATTCTATGCAAGGCCTATTAGGTACTTATAGCCTAGCATATGTACTTCAGTGTTCTTCCCTATTTAATATTTTTTTACTGCATTTCACAGAGATTGGTGATTACTCTTTTCCCTCCATGATCAGTCGATATTGTTTCCCCACTAACTACAGCTTTTCAGTGTTCCCCTAACAGTAACTGAGCGGTACTAAAACAACAAGGTGAGACATTCGTAGATACATGGACAGATAGATACAGAACGATATCCCTTTTGTGCGCATAAGTGACAAACACCTACTTAACTTTGTTTTTCAGATATTCAGTGCACTGTAATCCAGTTTTTGACAATATTGTATATTGTATACATTTCTCAAAATATTTTGCTTTGAGCAGTATTAAAATAAATAACTGCTTATAATTTGTGAGTATATGAGATTAGAAAGCTACAAGCTCTGTAGGAGGGATTGCATATCCTTTGAATGATTGTAAGGCTTTGTACCACCTAATTCTTTTAATCAGTGTCCTTTGTAAGAAGCAAGAAGTGTTTGTATTTTTTCCAATATTTTTAATAAATTGCTGTGTTTGCTGCATGATATCACTGTTTTTGTACTGGTATAAGTGTAACACAGCAAATTATCATGGATCTGGTATTACCAATTATGTTCAACCTGCACAAGGCCCAAGAGCCACTCCAGGCAGAGGGTGATAGAATAAGAAGCAACACGTCAAGCATGGAGATAATGCCACCAAGACAAAACAAGCAAAAGTGAAGAAAAAGGTTTAGATGAAACCAGAAATCCAATCCTAAACAGGAAACAAGGGGTAAACCTTAATTCCTGTTCAAAAGACCAGTGAGGAGGGTGAACTGGATGATAGCCAAACCTATCTACTCTCATTGAGAAAAGTAAAAATAAATCAATATCAAATAAAAGCTCAGAGTTTTAGGCAGAAACATTTGAAGTATGGAGTTGAAGTAGACTTTAGAAGGAACTGCACACCCAATTCTAAACAGTGAACAAGGGATAAACCTCTGTTTCTGTTCAAAAGACCATGGAGGAGTATGAACTGGGCAATAGACAAAACTATCTACTCCTTTTAAATTATGCTGTTTCATTAGTAAAAGATATCAAAGTAGAAGTTTCAAAACTGTCTTATACATTTTGTGTATATTTACACAAATGCTTTCCAATTCCACTACTCCCATGTTCAATGGAACCAACCCCGAATCACGGAAGGCAACATCATATAAACTGTCAAATTGATATTTTTATGGCTTTTGTTTTTTTTAAACACTTTGATATACTGTCCCCTATGAAGAAAGTTGGTCTATAGTCATAGAAATGAAAGAAAAATACTTTGATGACTGGATAATGTTGCTATGTATTTATATGAATAAAAGAAATTACATCAGCCTCACATTTTAAACTATGTAGAACAAAAAACTTCTGTTATAAATGTATATCTGATATGGATATCTCATATTCAAATAAATATATCCAACTTTGAGTGAAAAACTATATATGTGTAATATATATATACAATTATTAAAAACAGCCAGCAATGTCTGTCTGTCTTTAAATTTTACATTGTTTTTCCAGTTTAGGTATAAGTCGTTAAAAATCAGAGTCCAATTTGTGGAGAAGCCATCCAAAGATTTTAATGCTTTTATTTGAGTACTTTTGACCATCTCTAATCATTATGAAGAATATTAATACTATGAATGACTTGGAGAAACGGTTTTATTAACTATAATTTTTCAACACCAATATTTAAAAAAATATTTGACAAGCTAGTTTTGCTTTAATAAATTTTGAACACAAATTGATGCAGTAATTTGCCAAAATACCCTGTACTACTCATTCAGTCATTGTGGTCATGCAATAAAGTTTAGTGATTCTCACTACTGCTTGACAAGTTACATCAAATCCACGCAACCAGTTTTCAATATATTTAAAATAGCATGATATATTCTGGATAGAGCTCAAAGATTTTTCAGAACACACATTAATGTATGTGTAACTATTTACTAAGCTTTGCATATTAGGCCAAATGTAGAAGGGAGTCTGCAAATAGTGAGGCCCTACTGTATTCTTGGAAACTTTTGATAGGAAAATGAATTGAATGAAACATGCCCATGGGCGATCCCAAGAGGAGGAGAGGAGGAGATCTCCATAAGGGCAGATAACACGGAAAAAACTGATACTGCCCAATGGATTACAAATAAAAAATGTATTTACTGAAAATCATGCAAAAATCAACGCAGTTTAAAGAGCCACCAAATTCAGATGAAGTGTCTGAATAAGAAATCACAAGAACATCATACAAGCCCTGGTAAAACCTAAGAGAAGCAGGTCCAAAAATTGTACCACGGTGCCTGATCTCTCCAACTACTGGAGACCTAAACCCAAGACACAGAAATTCACAGGTGAATTAAATGCCTCCCAAGTAAAAAGGGCAAATGGCAAGATTTGAACAATGACATCACTGAGATATTGCAATCGGCTTCTATAGGCAGGATCACTAATTGTCATCATAGCCTCAGAAATGTTTGAAAAAAATGTATTGAAACAAAGCCCTACAAGAACGATAATAGAACTAATAGGATCAAGGAACTCAGAGGGAATCTAAAAGCACTTAGAAAACAATACAAAAGAACCAGCATGGAGAGCAGAATGGCATAAAAGAGCAAGCAAAAAGAGGAGCAGATTTATTTCAGATTCATTTGGCTTCTTGAGAACTCTGCTTGGAGAAAACAGAAGCAGCTATTTACAAGCTGCTAAGGAAAAAATTAACAATTACCTTGTCAAATTGCACTGGAAGACCAAAAAAAAGAATCAAGAATTAGGTTCCAGTGTTCGATTAATAAAAAAAACACCCACAACACAGTTCAATGTAAGAAAACTAACCTGGAAAGAAGTAGAGGAAGTAATTAAAGCAGCAAGAACAGCTTCTGTACCAGGACCAAACAAAGGTCCATACCTCATTTATAAATGATATCCCAGAGTCCAAAGGATGTTGTGGAAAATCCCTAGAAGAGTTTGGAGGAAAGGCAGAATTGCTGACTGGTAGAGAAAGGCTGAAGGCATCTGGATACCAATGGAAGAAGATTCAAAGAATATAAACCAGTTTCAGATCATATCATTAATAAATACTGAAGGCAAGATCTTTTTGGGGATTATAGCCAGATGCCTATCCAAGTTCATCCAAAGTAATGAATACATTGATACATCAGTCTAGAAATTAGGGATCAAATGTATGACAGGGTGCCTAGAACAGACAGGTGCACTAACAGAGCTCCTGAACAAAGCAACAGAAACAAAGGTGACCTAGTGGTTCTGTGCATAGATCTCACCAATGTATACAGATCAATTTCACATATGCTTATAAAAGAAGCCTTAGAAAGACACCATGTTCCAAAAGTGATATGGATTCTAATTGCAGAATATAACAATAACTTCTATATAAGAGTGACAAGATCCACCACTTCACATTGGTACAACCTGGAGAGAGGAATAATAACCAGTTGTTTAATTTCTGCTGCCTTCTTTGCCTTGGGTATAAATATGTTGGTAAAATCAGAAGTAGAATGTTGGGGGCCCCTTGTCTATGTCAGGCACCTGTTAACCACCAATAAAACTTATATGGATGACTTAATAGTGACAATATCAAATGTCACTAATGGGAGATGATTGTTAAGAGGACTCAAAAAAAGTTTTGACTTAAGCTTGAATGGAATTTAAGCTAGTAAAATCAAGGTCTTTAGTTATAAAAAAAAAGGGGTCAAGTCATTGAAAAATTCTACTTTACAATAACAAATCTAGAGTTGGTCAGTTTGGGAATTTATGTTCCGGTGTTGGTTTCTTTGATACCACGGTTTTTGATTCGGTTTTTCGGTTTTTAATTTAGTATTTTTGCTTTCTAAGGAAGCTATTCATTTTCTTGTGTAATTATAGCATTTCCAGTCGATATTTGATTTCGTTTGAGATTGATAATACTTAATCCATTCAACTCGCAATATCTCCTGGATTTTTGGTTCAATCTTAAAAATATTCATATGGCTGGAAAGAAAATAATATAATCATTCTAAGTATGTAATTTGTATGTGCTTTTATTCGTTGAATTATTTTTTTTTACAGCGAGTTTAGAATAGTATTGCTTCAACAAGCTGAAAATGTGAAATGATTTTTTTTCAAGACTAATTTTTACATGTTACTTTGTTTCGCAAAATCAAAATGACCAATCTTTATCAATATTCTTGAAATTGTACACTCAATTAGAAGACAACTTAAACTACAACCAGGAAAATCTGGGAATCTATTTCCAACTCCCCAGCACTTGTGAATAACTCATCAGTGTCACTCGTGGCAGAGCATTGGTCCCATGCAACTCAGAGGTCTTTAACATGACGTGGCACACCATCAATCAGGACAGATTGTGAACTGATGATCCCAGTGACCTACCTGGTTGTAAATTTGAAGGTACATTGGTTCTGGAGTGGTCTCACCCACACCATATCTCCAACTTTATATGTTTTGTGCACTGTTCATTGTGTTAGTGCATGTACAGTGTCAATGTCCTTGAGCCTAACCTCATAAGTATGATTTGCATTAGCTGGTGCAGTTGGGCTCGATGTGTCATGCTTCAGTGTCGCTTTATACCAGTAAATAGCTTCTTGTACAGGGCACTGCTTCCGCACCGCAATCCATTTTATGGTCCTTTGGCACTTTTCTATTATCCCATTTCCGGATGGCACATGTGCACACCAAAAGTGCAGTTGGACACCGCATTCCTCCATGAAAGTCTTGAATAACCTGCTGGTGAACACAGTATCATTGTTGGTAAGGATTTCATATGGTGGACATCTCTCACAAAATACCAACTCCAACTACCAAATAATGCTCTCAGAATCTTGTTGTACTAGGGGTCGCCAAACAGAGAACTGTGTTGGTTCACAGTCGATCAAGGTTAGGTAATCAAAGAACTAGGGGAAGTAGGAATCACTCCTTCAAGTGCAGTAGAGTTCTTTGACAAAAAAACATCCTTGTGTGTGGTTCTCATCATAGAGGAACCAGACTTTAGTGTCAAGTTCGATCAGAAAAAGAAAGTGTGGACAGCGTCATGGAAGTGGACTGAAAATAAGGCCTCAACGAGCCTATGAAACAAGAAAGCAGAGTATCCTGTGTCCGAGCTATCACATAAGGAATATAACCAGGAGTTAAAAACATGGTTGGATAATGGCTGGCTCATACCATATCCTGAGGAGCAGCTCGGACCTCCCAAAGGTCTAGTTTCACTGATAGTCTTAAAATTTTTAATGAAACTAAGAAAACATCAGTGACAACACATCTTGGAGTATTTAAAAAATATACATTACGAATAAATCAATACTCCTCCCCCTTCTCTTGAACAAGAGTAGAGCTCACACCTTGTTTCTTGAAGGGGTTCCTGGAACTGTTCCTCTCCTTCTCCCTGGCCTTCCTACTAGTACTGCTGTGATTCTCTTGTGATGCATGCAGTCTGTGGCAATGCCTCTTCATTCTGAGGGTACATGGTTGACAGTTTCCTGGTTGCTGTTCTCGACTGGTAGTTAGGAGCCGTAACTGTTGTGCAGTGTCTTGAGCAGCCGCTCTGATCAACAGTTGTATAATATCGGGGTGCCTGAAGTGCCATGTCATGCATGGAAGAGTTTCCCTGCATTCACTTCCAGTGGGAAATCCTTGGCCACATTATGTTGCAGGCTGCACCAGCTCCTTTCTGCCTACATCATAGACGATGACCATCTGCTACTTCTACTTCAGGCCTTCTCATTTTCACTACCAAAATTACCCAACATGACAACTAATGATCAAAAAAGTAAACCTAAACCAGCCCTTAAAAAATCACCTAAATACTTTAGCATTTCCTTTCCTAATATCCATGGTATTCAAACCAACATCTGTGGTGTGCAGTCGTTCATCATTGAGAAGTCTCCTGATATACTGGCTCTCTGCAAGACCAACTTCAACTCATTTATCCCCACCTCTGACCTCTTGATCCCCGGTTACTTTCCTCTCCTTAGAAAAGACTCAAACCCGCATACATAGCCTTGGAGTTTACAAGGACCATCTCTCATTGGCTAGAGAACCCTTTCTCAAATCTCCAGACCATTCATACATGTGTCTCCATCTATCTCTCCTCAATGCTGTAAGCAAACCTCTTCTTCCTCTATCACGCTCCATCCTCCCTAAGCTGTGGTGTACTCAAAAGCATTTCCGACAATATAGACAAGTGCTTGGTAAACAATTTCAGTTATAGCTGTGAGCACATCAGCTGTAGAATGGGCAGTGGAAACTGTATTGCTTGTCGGAGAGCAGATCATGGGATATAAGGTGCTTAACCACTTCAGCATTGCTTAAAGCTTCAAAGACTGGTAGGAGACTGATAGGATGGTAGTTAGATGGGTCAGAAGGGTCTCCAGAGTTTTTAAAGACTGGTACAATAGATGAGGACTTCCAACAGGCTGGAAATCAAGAGTTATTGAGGCAGAAGTTTTATAATTTGGAGAGGGCTGAGGCCAGTTCAGGAGCACATTTCTTCAGGACAATGGCTGGTATCCCGCCACCACCACTAGCCTTATGGGAGTCTAATTTAAAGATGATGCCCAATACCAACAACATGGTTATGTGTAACTACTATTTACTCCTGCCTTAAAAGCAAATCTGGTATCACTGACAAAATTAACCTGGCCATTAGTCTTGAAAAGGACATCCAATCAGTTATTGGCTGGGGCAAGAATTGGCTGGTTAACTTTAATGCCTCAAAAACAAAACTGCTCTCTATTACTCACAACTGCCTCTCATTAGAATGTCTGATGCTCAACTCCACAAGAGCACCTCTTTACGACTGCTTGGTCTCACTGTCTGCTGACCTGAGATGGAACATAGACATTGAATCAACAGCTTCATCCACTGCAAGGAAAATTAGTCCCGTGTCACACCAGAAAGTTTTTCTTGCCCAAGTTCATCCTTCAAATCTATAAATCAACCATTCGCCCTGCATGGAATACTACTGCCATATATGATCTGGTGCCCCTGCTGTTCATCTTAAGATCCTCAACAAAATTCAGGACATGCAATGTGATTGGCCCTGATCTGGCATCTCATCTACTGTCGCTCTCTCACAGATGTGTCATCGCCTCCCTCTGTATTTTCTACAAATACTTTCATGGTAACTGCTCTGGTGAGCTACTTTCACTAGTTCCCAGACTGCATGAATTTAAATGTGCTACTAGACTAGCATCTTGGCCCCACCCTTTCACTATCAAAACAGTTAAATGTGGCCATCTCTTCTTTTCCAATAGCTTCATGTCTCACACCTCCCATCTGTGGAATTCCCTTCCTATTGTTTCCCTAATAGCTATAATCTCCAATTATTCAAATGTAATGTCAGTTGACATCTCCAGACGCCTTGATCTATTCCCTGTCCTTCTCTTCATCCTTTCCTCTATTATGCCTCTTTACTTTCACTCCTACTCTCTGTAACCCCTTGCGTGCTAATGGCATCCCACCTTGCTTGGGGTGAAATGCATAAAAAAAAAAAATCAAGATAATTTTTCAATAATTTAAAATAATTATAGTGATTATTTTATATTTTTAAAATAATACATTCTCCACCATATCATCGGAGGCACTGTTTTAATTTAAAAAATAGTTTAGCACAATTTCAATTTAACTTTTATTCATTAGACTCATTGATGTGTTTGTGTGTATAAACTCTCCTCCAAAATTGTTAAAATATTAGCTAATTGGCTTAGGAAAACTAACATACTAGACTTTTTCTACACACACTCAATACCCCCACTCCCCATCCAATGATATGGTGGAGAATGTATTTTTTTTTTTAAATATGAATACTTGTAAAGACACCTAAAAATTAAATGAAAGCACTCTGATCTCCTTGTCCATAATATTTATAATATTTAACAAAACATGCATAAGAGAAGGATTGCTGCATATATATATATATATATATATATATATATATATATATATATATATATATATATATACCTTTTATCTATAATATCTACCTATTAACATTCTTGTCATGATATATCCATTTGCATTTAAACTTTCCTCTGTCTAAAAATAATTGTCAATATTTAGAAAATTCACTAAAAGCTTAAAAGGAATAATTGAACATTGGGGTTCATGCGAAATGAAGAATCTCTTTGGTAAAAAAGAACAAAAGGCAAAAAAGTTTTACTTTGTGAATCTTGTATAAGACTTAATGGATATGGCTGCTACCGATTTTCAATCTTTTATTGTAAAATCTTTATATTGATATTACTTAGTAACCGTATCTACTGAATCCTCAATAAAAAGTACTTCCTGAAGGAACAATGGAATGTTTGTGTGTATACATGTTTTCAATTAACAGATAAACAAATACACCCTACTTGTTTATTATATATTGGAGGGATTTCATTTAAAACAACAAACAATTTTTATCATTTTGTTAATTAACATTTCTTATTTACATACATAAAAGATTTTGTTTTCTGTCAACCATTGGACCCAAGCTCTTCTCAAGTCTGTCATGGGGATGTTGGCCCATGATATGTTGGCAGGAGGTTTGAGTTATCCTTCCCCTAGGTTGGCTTGCCCTTTCAAAGCAAAAAACAATCTACCCAGTTATTTAACCCATAGCTGGTGAGGGAGAAGAATGCCTTTCCCAAGAGCATTACTTTGAATTTGAACTTACCAGCTAAACCAATTCCACTCTTCACACCAAAATAATTAAGATACATACACACACAAAGTTCAGTCAAAAAGTAATATCTATTCTAATTTTGGTTTAGAAGCATTAGTCAGAATTCATATGAATTTTAAGGTATAAACCATAAAACCTGGGAAAGAAGAACAACTCTTTCAAAGCAGCTACACCTATGGACACATAAAAAGCAAAGAATTCATAATTTCTGCTTTTGGGAGGAAAAAGTGCTGCAAACATTCACATGAGAATAATCAATCTCTGTGGCTTGAATAAAGGGTTTTGTTCAAAATTTCAGGAAGGTTACAGAGTACAAGAGACATTGGAAAAAGGCTGGGGAATACAACAATCAAAACATTAAGTATAACAACTAAGATTTTTGGTTTGAATAGAAAGGCATGTAATAATAAGTTCCCATCTGAAAATTTCTGATACAAAATCATAAGAGGTTAGTTCAAGAGAGAAGGGATAAACTTAGTAACAGGCCCTGCAGCAGCCGGCCAGCTACTGCTGTGAATGAGGATAAAGCCAAACAGGCTGGTGCTCTCATTACAACTGACTGAAGAAACAAGCAGCAAAATTATAAAAACCTACTTGTGAGTCTGTATTTTTGTACAGTCTTTTGATTACTCAAAAGCACCAGCTGATGTGCTTCATAGGTACCATACCTGAATATTGGGAGTCAATTCCATGCCCCCTACTGAACCTCAGGATACTCAAGGTTCATATGAAGTCATATATCATCGTTTGGTTTAAAACTCCTCACAGAAAGTGTCCAACTGTGTTTAGGATAGCCCACATGATGCAGGTTAATAATCCTCAGTCAGTACACATTGATGAAGTTTCACATCACATGAAGAACCTACATCTCTTCATGGGATCAGTCCTAACATCTGGACATGACAGTGATTCTGAAGAAAGTGAGCGGTTAGTAAATTTTAGATCAACCCCACTAGTAGAACCTGATGACTCCCCTGATAATGGATCCTTTGAAAATGGAACAACCACACAGGATGATTCCTCAACTACCAGCAGCACCCAAAATACTAATGTGGTATGACTTGATAGCTCTCCTGGTGGCTGTTCCTTTAAGGACAAAGCTCGTGTTGTTCCACTTTGGAGGAGTACCCGGCCAAAGAGACCTGTTCCCGACTGTAATTCTTGTGATCAGGAGATCAGGGGGGATTGTAGTGAACAATTACTTAGAAGTAAACGAGTCAGAGTGGCTTGCATCTGGTGCAAAAGAAAATAATAACTTTCTTACCTCAATATGCAACACATAGCAGTGATATTTTGTTCCTTTGAAAATAGCATGAATCTTCCCCATCACTTAATTATTCCAGAAGTGTATGATTCTAAAATGTTGTCTTTTATACAGCTTGGCACAGTTCAACCAATAGTAATCTGTATGCTGATTGGTTGGACTGGAGGATGACATTTGACTGTGTGAATGAAAACGAAGCCAAGAACGCTGATTGGTCAGTTGGCTGTGATTTTAGCATAATAAAAGAGGCTGGAGCATTGAGAAGGGGGTGGCAATTTTATATTGGTGATATATGTGTGAATTTGAAAACAGTCTTCAGAAGATCATTTAGTGTTGTACAAGCAGCATCTGAGGAATAGAACCTCGTTTAACTACATAATTAAAGAACTAGCATTACTTTTTGACTGAACCTCAAGTTTGTGTGTGTGTGTGTATGTATATATTAATATGAGTAAAAGTTTGTCACTTAGCTGATTGATGTTACCTTCAGCATCCTGACTCCAGAGTTTTATTGGCAGACCTGTCCGTCCACTCTTCAGGGGGTATCAGCAATTTACTGATTATAATTTTTATTTTTTCCATTTTATACACTTAAAGTAGTTAATTGAATGACAAACTGGAAAAACTCTAAGTGATGTGTTTTGTCCTTCAAAAGGACTTCAAATCAATTAATGTTTTTATTTGTGGGATCATATATGTAAGGGGAGAGAACAAAATACAAACAAATATCAGTTATAATTATACATCAAAAGGGATGCCTAACTTTAAATTACAAATTTCTAGTGTCCAACATATCTCGATGTCTAGCTAACAATGAGAAAAAACATGGTCAAATTAATTATATATAACCTTAAAGTACCCATACTTCATGGTCTACTCAAAATGCAGAAATTCCAGTGTAACCCATCATATCTGGAATTGGTGTTACTTTCCATAGACTTGTGACAGCCATAAAAAAAATTTTTTACATCACTTGGAACAATTAGACATTCACATATTAAAAATTCAGGCAACCTTTTCAAAAGATTGAGGGGTTAAATATGACAGATAAACTCATGACTTGTTCAAATGTTAAATCCCTATACACTAACATTCATGCTAATAAAGGCTTGAATTTCTTTTAAAATACATCTATTAAAGTCAAAATAAATCTTCCTGTTGTGTTTTTTTTATTATTTGTGACATGTTCTCGGTGCAACTGAAGCTGATTTTTACAGTGTTTTTATTGAATATTTTGTGTAGAGTGCTTGATTCCAGGAAGTGTTGTGCAACAGGAAAACTATCAACAAAGCACCTGAACAAATTAAACCCACTGTAACTGTAGAATAAAGAATTAATATCCCTTAAATGGTAATTGCTTACAAAACAACATAATATACCAAGCTATGGTAAAATGACCAGATAATGAAGAAAAAGTATACATAGGATTTAACTGAAGGACCCTGGAAACAAAGAAACTATGTACACAAAACATCTTTCACAAATGGTAAATACGCAAACAGTACAATGCTTTCCAAGTACATCTGGGAAATTAAAAACAAAACACAAATCACACCAAAAATATCATGGAAAATAAGGAAAAGATCATCAGCCTACAACAACCAATCAAAAACCTGCAAACTTTGCTTGGTATGGTCAGGTTGTTAGGTGATTATACTCCAGTTACCACCCCCTCTGTCCCACTGCTTCAAGCACCGTGCATTTGGTGGCTTCACCTAAACCTATTCCCCTATTTAGATTCTGGCGAGCTCTTCTCTCAACTGTTGCTTTCAAAGTTTGATGGTATTACTCCATTATGCAATTTCCCCTTGTACCTTGTTATTTTCCATTTTTCAAGCATCACTTGGAGGAGTTCCAAGCAAAAAACTGGCATTGTCTATTACCACCTCTACTACTGGACCTCATTCAAGAATCACCTTCTCCAGTTCTTCTGCAGCCACAGATGATATTTTCGCACGCAATACTCTCCATATTGCCAATTGCCCAAGTCCACACTTAATCATCCCCACAATAATGTGTTATATTGACAGCTAACCTTGTCCAATTGTTTGTCATTCCAATCTCACCAGGATTATGCACATTTGGGGCAGGGTCAATCAACTGACATCTTATGCAGTTCCTACCACCCTCTGGACTTCCTCCCTTTTTAGAAGCAGGTCGACTTTTCACACCAAATATAGAGTCCTTTCCCCTCCCATATAATGCATACCATGCAACTTTTCTAGTTCTCTGGCCCCTTGACAAAATACTGGAGCCTCTTCCTCCTCATTGGCCAACCACTTTTTTTTTTACTCGAGTCAATGCATCCATCTTATTTCTTTCTGAAGGTACAAACACTGCTTTCATTCATAAATCCAAATTCAGATATCAACTCTCCCAGTACTCCTAATCTCCACTTCACTATCATTACTCCAGCACCTTTTATCTGTATTCTCCTGCTTTCCTCTACAGTAGATTTCACCCAACTTAGTACTTTGGCTGAATTAGTCCTTATTTCCACCTCTCTTAACCCCCACTTAAAGCAAAATTAACACCTTTTAGCACAGCATCTAATTCAGCCATATTGATGTGGTTATAGTCATCCTTTTTCTCAACCATGCTGCATCTTCCACCACCAAACCATTGATATCTATGACTATGCTTGCAGCAATACTGCTAGCATTGCATCACACTATTCCTGATTAAAATTGCAGAAGTACAACTGAATGTCCTGTTGGAGATAAATGCAGGTCTAAAAATGTTGTTTATGAAGCAATGATTTTCCCTGAAGAAAATGTAGACCTGAATAAGACCTACATTGGAACATCTGCAGAAACTGGAAACAACACTTATATAATCACAGACACTCCTTCAGCATTCAGTCAGTTATGTGACATGTGTGATACACGCTTAGGCGATCATGTATCTTTCGATACATGACTGGCGAGGCAGATTGTTTCCCACAGTAGGTTGCCATTTCTTCTGCGGTAGACCAGTTGCCATCCAAGGCTACAAAACCCGGTCTGTCCTGCTATTTACCCATAGCTGGAGGGAGAAGAACCAGATTCATACCTTTCCCAAGGGCATTAACACATAAATGAATGTAATGGATTTGACTGGAATTCGAATTCAGCTTTCCGATTCCTCAATCCAAGCCGCTATACATTACTCCACCATGCCTTCAGCATTAGGTCTCTCAAAAACCAAACAGTTTTATCCAGACATATTACATATACACACACACACACATATATATATATATATATATATATATATATATATATATATATACACACACACATACACACTAGAGTTGGTCAGTTTGGTAATTTATGTTTCAGTATTTGTTTTTCTTTTTTTTTCTTTAATACTGCAGTTTTCAATTCAGTTTTTAATTTAATATTTCTGCTTTCTAAGGAAGCCATTCATTTTCTTGTGCAATGATAGCATTTCCAGTCGGTACCTGATTTCGTTTGAGGTTGATAAATTTCCAACTTAGTTCATTCAACTCACAGTTTCTCATGTATTTCTAGTCCAATCTTAAAAAATATTCATATGACTGGAAAGAAAATATGTAATTTGTATGTGCTTTTAGTTTTATTAATTGACTTATTTTTTACTGCAAGTTAAAACAGTATTTTGCTTTGAACAGCTAAAAATGCAAAGTTAGGTTTTTTTTTTTCTTAGACTAAATTTTACATGTTACTTTGTTTTTGGAATCTTATCAAAATTCTTGAAATTGTATACTTAATTAGAAGACACCTTCAACTACAACCAGGAAGATGTTCATTTATTCTCTGACCCATGGAAGTGAATTCCTTCAAAAATTATAAAGTAAGCAAAAAGGAAAAAAAGAGCGCAACTGATATAATAATATAAAAATGTGTGGTAAAAGAACCTTCATTGAAACTACTGTCTGACACCAACTGATGACTAAAAAAGAATTGTTTTTACTTCAGCTTTAAAAAAAAAATGGCTTGCAGTTTTGAAAATATACACATTTTAAAACTAAGATTAAAACTTACTTTATTTTTTTAATATCTAATTTTTGGTAGATAGAAACATAATTTTCGCTAGATAGAAACAATTTTATCTGTAAAAAACAAACATTTTTACACTAGAGACTTGCATATCTGGAAATATACACATTTTAAAAGTGAGATTCAGAAATATTTTAATTATTCTTAATATCTAATTTAGGTGCATTCCCTAGATAAAAAAAAAAAATTATTATTTATAAATAAAAAATATCTCATTCATTTTCCTTGTTTACAACAATTTTATTTCATGATTGACATACTACAGTCTTACTAGGAAAACCATTACAAAAAATCCAACTTCATAAAATTTAACATTTAAGACAGAACTGGCAACTTTTTTTTTTAATTTTACTCACGATTTTGTTGTTAACTTAATTTTCCCATAAATTTTTTTTTTTTTGTAACCTGAAACAAATAGATTTCAGACATGTCATACTTTCTTTTTTTTTCTTCTTCATTTCTTTTGTAAACAAATAATTTCACATTTATTTCCTAAAACTATTCAATTAAATGTTTTCAACATATTTTTGTTAATCTTTTTCTCTTACAATTGTATAAATGTGGATAAAATTTAATTTTATTAACATCTGAAAGTCTTTTTCAATAGTGTTTCTTTGGATATGGTCATTCAATAGAGATAGCACTAAACCAAACGATTTCAATTTCATAAAAAATTTTGGAGTGGTTTCACAGTATGAAGATGAAACCAAAAAAAAGTCAGTTTTTTTATTAAACCACCCATCTCTAACACACACACACACACCACCTAAAAACATTAATTTCTGTATGTATTATTTATTAGATTATACATGATGTATTATTTAAAAAAATGAATGTAATTATTTACATTCACTCTAATGTCCCCCAATTGTTTTCAGGTATCTTTTGAGTTGGGTAACATTCAGGGAATTTTAAACTGAACATTTTATTTAATCTGGGAAATAGATTGTTCTTGTTTCACTATGTCTAGCGACATCTTTTTCTTCTTATTTAGTACTGCTCAGTTATTGTTCCCACCTTGTTACTGCTAAGTCTAAGTCTGTACTACCCAGTCCAAGAACAGAACTCACAATATATGGCTCATTTCATTAAGCAACACTTTAATTCACTTGTTTGTTGTCCCATGTGGCAATCCTGAATCTGATCCATTAGACTATTGTCTCATATTGAATCTAATGGATTAAAGTGTTATTTTGTGAATATGTTGAGATTGTAATTGTGAGTTCAGTCCTTGGGCCACATAGTACAAGCTTAGACTCAGTAAAAGTTAAGCAATAGCCGAACAATATTAAATAAAAACAAGGCAACAGAATGAAAACAGTATAGTCTAAAATTCCCTGAAGGTTATCTGGATCAACAGGCACCTGGCGAAGTCTGAAGGTTACAACAGCTGAAACTTTGTAATAATAATAACAACAACAACAATGAGGGCATTAGTTAGAATGTAAATAATCTATATAATGATAACTCCTCATCCCAAAAAATTCAGTCAAAAATTATAAATGGAATTATTAAATCATCATAATTTACCTAAGCAATCATTCAATTATCAACTAAACAAGAGTCTAATAATTTTTATGTAATTTAAAGAAGATGTTAAGTTTTAAGATACCAGTTACATGATCTAATGTAGTATTTCTAAACCATAGCATTCTATAACAGAAACACTATTGTGACGTTTGAGTTTACCATATTATCTTCTGACAAATAACATCTATATTTTATTCCTGAGGATGATCAGAGAATCATTGAAATCACTAGAACTGATGATAAAAGCTATGAACAATTTCTGCATAGTCTTGAACCAACTGTGGAATGAAAACAAAAGAAATTGCATGAAAAATTAACAAAGTATTCTTTGTTTAATTGAAAAATTTCTATCCAAATATATATATTCAGAGTTTTTATTTATTTATTTTAATTTTTTTTTTTTCTTTTCATATAGTGAAAAAGTTATAAGACTAAAAGACAAGATGTCATTCCAGACAGAACAAGGTTTTGACAGCACACCTGATTTGATCAAGAAAATCCACCAATTGCTTGTGAGCTTAGAACCTCATATTCGGGATGCTGGAACATTCCAGCAAGCTGAAGAAACACTTCGCCATTTGGAAGAATATGAAGACAACTTTCATAAGTAAATAATTTAAAATATTTTAATTTATTATTAGACTATCAAAGTTTAGTATTATTTTCTTTTCATATTTTTCAATTATTAGAAATATCAGATAATCATTCAAAACAAAAAAGAGTTTTCCTGTTTGTCTTAAAAAAACTAGTGTATCTTTTTTTAGACAAATTTTAATCTAATATACCTGTTCTTTTGTTTGATTTGAAAATTTTTAAAAAGTAAGTTTTAAGAGCTTTACTTTTATCTGGTCAGTTTACATAATCAGATTCTCCAAATAATGTCACATTTTCAAATACCATTTCATTGCCAAGAAAACTTGTATGCAAAATAATTTTTTAAAGTTTCCCTTTTCTTTTTTCGGAATACAGACTACTCTCATTATTAGTGTTAGGCCAACTTGTACCACTTCTTATTTAGAGAATGCCAGGTGTAAAAATGGAGTACAATTGTGTAGTGCATGAGCCTTGAACTTTTAAGTTTCTCTTTTATGTGACATTGCATTTTCAGGTGAGCTTTGTTCTAGAAGCACAGGTTGAAGCTGATTGTAAAGAGAAGAGAAAGAGCAAACACAAGACATTCATTTACAATTTGAATGGATAAATAAAATTGTAAATGTTAAAATAAATCTTAGCATTATCAGTTACTGATTTTTACCTCATTTTACTTTTGTCTTATTCCTATTATTTTTATTGAAATTCCCAGGTCATCATTCTACAGTTATTAATTAAGCTTTAGCAATTGGAAATAAAGAATAAGCTTCAATAAGATTTGCACTCACATCTCTTATACTTGGAAGCTTATCTTTCTGTGATATACTTTTACCAACCTCAGCTACTTAGTTAACAATCATAGAATGGCAGTGAAATATCCGATTCTCAAATTATACTATGAATAATAGTCATGACAAATAAAAAAAAATGATTAGCAAGTAATTCTGATATTGTTATAGCAGATAACTGTTTATTCTTTAGATACCTATGAAAATAATAATATTTTTGTTTCCTATTCAGTTACAATGCTGTTTAATCCCAATATACCTATCATGTTTTTGAATTTCAAAAGTATATGTGTAACAAATTTTGGCTGAATCCATTCAGTAGTTTTGCCATCCATACAAACAGAAAACACACATCTTTGTTCAAGTAGTACAAAGAAACTGCTTATACCTTTCATATATTCTTCTCTATTTACTATAATCTATCTTTTCTATTTAAATTTTTCATAAACCTATGGTTTTCCTATGTGTAAACATCAAAAAATGACAGCAATGTATAAGTAATTCTGCAATTACAATTGTTATATTTTCTGTGTAAATAATCTAAGGCCTTTAGCTATAGAATTAACTCAGTTGTCACATGTAACAAAGAATTTTGCTTTTAAATCATTATAAGTAAATATATGCATGAAACATGAGAAGTAAAAAGCAATGTATTAGTAGTTCGAAGTCTGCTACTTATTAATTAGATATTCCAATTTATTGTTAATATGAGGTATGTTTGCTTATTGGCTTTGAGTAATGCTTCTTGTTACCATAAAAATGAAATAATACATTATTTCAAATAAGAGAGAGATTATTGCAAGATATATAAAGTTACGTTGTATTTTCTATCATTATTATCTCTGGTTAAGTTAGAATGTTCAAGTTAGAATTGACGATATGAGACAATTGGAAATGGGATGGACTACAAAGAATTTCCTCTTTGTTTTTTGGGGTTTTTTGAGAAAAATTTTAAAAAATCCTTTGGTCTCTTAATTTTTCTTGAAAAATGAATGACTATTTGGCTTTTCTTTTTAACTTATTATACTACATAAGCATCATCTTTTTGTATCTTCTTGCTTTCTCATCCAGTTTTCCATTTCTGGCAGGAAACCTTTTACTCCAAATATAACAGTTGAAGATATGGTGTGTACATTTGACAAAATTAACTCTAAATAGACTTTGTAAAAGACTCTGATCTATTTCAAGCTTTTTGTGAACATGTTTTTTCTTTTAAAAATAGAAAATAAGAACATATCAAATGCTATAGGAAATGCTATATGATGATCTTGCTTTGAAATTACGAATCCCATGATTTCTTGATTGCCTGAAGCATAGATTTGATGCTTTTCTGTTTTTACAAGAAGCCCAAAGCATTATCAGATATCTATGTCAGTGTACATATGCATACACACATCTGTCTGTTGATCCATCTATATATATATATATATATATATATATATATATATATATATATATATATACATACACACACACACACACAAACACACACATGTATATGTTTTATATATTTTTGTGTCTGTGTCTATGGATTTATTTTAATTTTTGCTAGTTTTTTAACAGCTAATGAAGAGATTCATTAAAATATTGACATGATTAATGTGCATGATATTTCATATACTATTCTGCATATTAATATTATTATTATATTCACATTGATTATAAATTATATATATATATATATATATATATATATATTACAGAAGAATATGTGTTACTTTTACTAAGTGGCAACGGTTTTATGAATTTTAATAGATTTTCTAAGTTTCACATTATTAACAGTGTTAAAATTTTTATTACACAACACATGTAAGTTATGTAATCTCATTAATATGAAATCTATGTTCCAAGTGCTGAAACTTATTTTGGATGTCATTCATCCAATGATTTTTGTGAGCTTCATATGAGACAGAACAGCATTTCAAAGTTCATCTTTTTTGGTCAGTTGACATGCATCAGTGTAAACCTTTATAATGCCCCACATTTTCAATCAGATTAAGATTTTCATGAAATGAGTGTCTTTGAATCCCATTTTATTCAGAAATACATTACTTTTCTTTGTAAAATGTATAAAAGCATTTTCAAAACAAGAGATGCTGAAATTCATCTGTTTTATTTTGCTTTTTATCTCCATCACCTTTCTCACTTTAGTGAGGAGAAAGGACAATAAAAAAGTACAATTCAGGAAGGCAAAAGATGATGATTGACATTGCATTTAAATGTTTGATGATCATAGGTGGTAGGGAAGCAGGAAACTGGAAGAGAGTTCCACAAAGTGTGAGAAAAGAAACTATTAGAATAAAATTTAAAGTTACATCTAGCTATTTCATCAGTAAAAGGATGAAACCTCATTGACAACATTGTCTTACACTTAAATTCATGCAGTCAAGATACCAAAGAAGAAAGCCCATTAGAACAATTGCCATGAAAATATTTATAGAAAAGACACAGGGAAACAACATACAGCAGTGGGAAAGTGACTGAAGTTGCATTAACATTACAGGCCCTTCTTTGGATTTTATCAAGAATCACAAGAAATATCATAGGAACACCAGACCAGATTATGAAAGCAAAGTCAATGCATGGATGAATGGTAGATCTATAAACATGCAATATGGATTCTGGCAAGAAAATTATCTGGCATGTCACAGTGAACCAACTTTCCTAGTAGCAGACAATATAATCATTCCACTTCATGCCAGTGGAAAATGTGAGACCAAGAATACATAATCAGTTGCTTTCCTGGCAGTTAGCATCAGCCATGCTGATGGACAGAAAAAATAGTTGTTCATGATGACTAAAAGATGGCAGTTGCATTTTGGAGGCATTCAAATTTATAAGCCATTCTTGCCCCAGTTAACAAACCAGCTGCCAGGTTTATTTCTATCCAGGTTAGTATTAAGACAGGAGTAAATAGTCATCATAAGCATAAATTCCTAGTTGGGAACTGATGATATCTGAAAGGTCATTGATGAAGATAAGAAACAATGTAGATCAGAGGATAGTGAGAGCCCTGGGGGACCACTGCGTTAACGTGAAATAATCTAGAAGAGTTTCTGTTCAACACTACATTCATTATATATTTTGTTAAGAAAGATTAGATCAAGTCAAATATTCAGCCAGAGACACTATAGCCCTTCATCTTTTGAAGAAGACCAGCATGTCAAAGTTTGATAGACAAATTAATTAATCTAGTAAAGTGCAAGCCATATTGCTTATCTGAATGAAGGCCGTATGAAATGTGATGCTTAACCAATGGAACAGAGTTGATTAGAGCCTGTAGTACTTTGTCAAAAAGAGGTAAAAGACTAATAGGATGATAATTAAAAGGATCAGAAGGTTCACCAAATTTCTTAAAGATAGGAACTACAGAAGAAACAGCAAGGTATTGTAGAGTTTAGAGAAAACAGGAGCCAGTTAAAGAACAGTTTTTCTTTAGACCATTTAGAGGGATACTGTCAAATCTGTATGCCTTGTGGGGATCTAGTCTGGAGATGATAGCAGGAACCATTTACTCCGGATTTCTTATTTTGTTTTATCCCAAATCTATGGGTCAGTAAATGTAACATCTTTGAAAGTCAGGTGCTTAAAATGTGATATCATTGGATGCTACTTTCTTATTTCTAATTATGGACTATTTGTTTTAGTGTTTGAAGAAATTATCAAACCATAATGTTGTAATAAAAGAACAATTATAAGGAGTATTGAAACTTGTAATAAAATAAGTATAATATATATATAATTAATTTTATTTAGACATTTTCAAATTATCTCATATATATGGTAATTTGTTTTCAAATATCTCTCCTATCCCTATTTGTGTGTGTGCTAATCTTCATATATTTATCTACCATTCTGTATCCATATATCTATATCTGGTGTATCTATCCAAACAGCATGATATCAGATTTAATCAGCCCAACAGAAATTGAAATGTCACACTTGACATTTTATATTAACATGCTGTTTTATGAAATGACATTTCTAGTTGTTTTACATTCACCCAAGATAAACCCTAAAAAGCAAAAGAAAATGTCTAAATCTTTTTATTTGTGATCCATATTCATTGAAATATTATCTTCCAACTTAATGCCTTCCTCTCTGTATTGCATATTTCTTACTGTTTATGAATAGCTGCTATCCAAGACAACCCTAGATATGGTTGCTAATGACAACAGTAGTAGCCAGTTGACCATTAGCATACCAATGTTGCATAACTTCCTAATTTGATTTTCTTTCATCACTGACAGATTTCTATGACAATAATTAGATGAAGAAACTCATTCAAATCTTGTATTTGAGTGATCACAATTTCTCAAAGCACCATTAATTTATGTCTTTACTTCATCTCACATTGAAAGGATGTCTAAAACTTGACATGGATTGGATTTTCTGGCTTCAGATCACATTGTTCTTCTTGTAAAATTGTTTAACTTAATACTTACATAAATTTCAAAATGTTATATACAGAAATGGAGAAAGGAGATAAAATTTATATATAATTGTATAACATTAAAAATGAAATCAATGCATCAATGATGAGTATTAAGTTTATTTTAGCCACTTATTACTTGCTAACTACTAATCTATGACAAAGTAAATAGGAGTTTAGTAAAAATAACTAATTCTGGCACAAGGCCACAATTATGGGGAACCCAGTGAATGTTGAACTTAAAAAATAATTAAAAATACTAGCTTGCTAACTCCTTTCCCAAAACAGTGTCCAAATTTTACTAGTTGTATTTAGTCTTCATTGTATATTTTATAACATTGTAATGTACTGAATAAATTATAGCATGTTACAAAATAACAGATGTTTTATGCACTCGTCTATACCTAATGCAAACATTCATGAAGAGGTAAAACAGGCAACATGAAGACCCACTTCAGACCACAATTATTTTGGTGTTTTTGAAATTCAATTCATCAGTGTGCTACCAAGGATTTAAATGTATATTTATAAAGCATTTGTTAAGTTTGATGAAAATTAGTTGAGAGATCAATGAAAAATAAGAAAGAAACCAGTAAAAATTGCTCTTTTTTGCTATTTACACAGGTTTTCACTATATTGGTGGACTCAATTATCAAGTTAAATGATTGTTAAACAATCAACTTATTGTTGACTACAATTGAGAGAAGTTTGTACTAGATTGCTTGAAAATTGAGGGAGTTTTTAGTTTAAAATTTATCTTGAAATTGATTTGTGTTGAAGTCAATTTTTTGTTTTTCATGGTTTTTTGCTAAACGCAGTGGCATAGAAATAAAAATGAGGTATTGTTGAGCTCATCATGATGTAAGTAACCTACATACTGATTTTGGATGAAATCAGAGGAAAAAAGTTGAATTTACTGATTTTTTTTTATTGGCTTTATCAATTATTGATTTTTTTTTTTTAAATTATCAATTTTTTACACTAAGACCCTATCTCTTACATTGCACAATGTATGTGCCAAGTTTGAACAAAATCGGTTGGATGGATCTTGATCTCTGTTTTATATATTGGGCTAAGTTCACTTTTGTAATGCACCCATCTGTACAGTAATAAGAATTGAAGAGCCTGACTTTAGTTTGGAGTTCAACCAAAACATCAAGGTGTGGATGGCATTATGAAAATAGATGGATGGCAACCCACTAGAGAAACTGCAGAGTCTAGTCCCTAAGTGTCCATGTCTAATTGCAGGAGTGGCTGGATAACAGTTAGCTATTACATTACCTCAAGGAAGACCTTGGTCTCCAGAAAAGCTTAATCCCATTCATGGCTGTAGTGCAAAAGAACAAAGGTTGCATCCCATGTTAGATTATAGTTAAATGGGCATGCTGATGCATACACTTCTCATGCTGACATATGTGCACAGAAAGTGAGGGAATAGCAGAGGAATTTGTCTGTACTAGAACTTTGAAAGGCCTATCTACAAATACATGTACACCAATCAATGTCGCTTTTTCAAACTGTAATCTTCATGGAGTGGGTATACTGCCTGATGCAAGTGGTGTTTCGGCTCAGTGTGGTTCTAGCAATCATGGCAGTCATTGTAGATACCCTACTGTTGAAAAATGAGTCTAATTGACACGTGACATCAGCAACATTGATGATGTTTCCATCAACAAATGCATGGTGTCTCTGTAGTAGAATTGTTTGTGACAATGCGTATTGCTTATAAATTGCTTTAATAAACTCTCCATATCAGCAGAGTTCTCCTCAATATATGTGTTCAGGACAGATCCATTAACAGGAGAGATGGATCATACCATATTCTCCCCTGCCTTATTTTTACAGTGGGAAGAAGTACTTGAATCAAGCAGGCATCCTTTGCTGTCTGCGAGGCTATGGCAGATTGCCAGGAGCATGATGAGGTTCTTTCTCTTTCTCACTAGAACTAGATTTAATCCTGCTGTGTTGTTGTAATCTTCCACAAGTAGCTTGCTCATCCTCTGAAGTATCAGTAGGTGGGAAGGCTCTCTTCTATGAAACTTATTTGTCACCACCCTTGTAATCTTCAAAAGGTGACCATGTTTCTGTTTCTTCATAGTCAGTTGAAGTGTCCTGTGCACAGACCTTGCTTAGGCTTGTGGGTCTCGATTCCTGCTGGAGCCAAGTCCTTTAGTGTTACTGTGTCTTCCCATTCATAACACACACGCACATACTGGGGGTTGGCATCTATCAGCTCCACTTGATCCACCAGTGGTTTGTTTTTATTCAGTTGAATGTGTTTTTTTAGTAATATTACTGCTGGCTTTGAGAACCAATATGGTAGGACGCTCCAGTCAAACTTCTAGGAAACAGGAGAAATCGTTCATGGGGTGTTGCATTAGTAGTGGTGCATAGCAGCAATCTAATTATATGCAGAGCCTCTGGGAGTAGTTGTTCCTAATTCTCTAAAGTTACCTCTTTATCAGCAGCTGCTAGTTGAACAGTTTTTTTTTTTTAATTATTCTATTATACCTTTAGCACTAGCCATTACCTTGATGGTTATATGGAGTTACTCTACTTACAGCTATTCCTTGCTCTTGTAGGAATCACCATATATGTTCAGACATAAATGAAGCCCCTCTGTCTGAATGAATATATGCAGGTAGCCCAAAAATGGCAAAAACTGAGCAAAGTGCTTGTATGACCATTGTAGAGGATCATTGAGGCATGGTATTGCAAAAAGAAACTGCAAATATTTGTCAATTATTGTCAGCATATATTTGTTAGGAATTTTTTTTGTTACTTGTATATTTTGCTGGGCACATATTGGCAGAAATGAGAATTCAGATACAAATGACCTGGCTCATCTGCATATGTTAGACTCTGCCGTATATGCAAATCACTTGATCAAAAGAGCAAGAATTCAGATTTCAGCATGGAAAGAATCAGAATTGGAAGCGACTGAAAACCATTACAATCACATGTTTGTATGTCCTTTTGTGTGCTTGGTAACTAAACCAAGAAAATTAAATTTCTGAATTTCAGAAACTAGAATCATGCAAACACAAAAAGTGATACTTTTTTATTGGCTTGCAGTCCCCATTCTGTTAATCTAACTCACCTACAACTACTTTGACATGTGCTCTTATTTCAGTTAGGTATTTCTTTGGACTGCAAATGGAACCAAATTTGGAGATTTGTTTGTTTAAAAAAATGGAGAGGAAACATTAATCCAGGTTGAGAATTGTCTTGTTTGGGATGAAAAAGGAAAAAACTAATTTACATAATATTGATTTAAAGTCACTCCCAAATTAACTGGGAAAGCTAGGAAGCTAATAAAGCTGATAAACAATAATCTCTCCTGGGGAAATAAGCTTATTTCTTACAACATATCTTTGCCAAGCCCTCATGGATTGTAAACATCTTTCTTCTTTTATTCAGAAAAAAAGTCACTACTGACTAAATTATCTACTGAGTCATTTCCTTGGCAGCATCACTTATAATATAAGACCACCAAGTAGATCTAAATAAGGAATATTGTTTCAGGAACTAGAATAGTACCCATAAATACCCATGACAAGATTATTAATCTATAAATTGGCACTTTTGCTTTGGACACAATATCTGTGCTGTGCACTCTGCAAAAAGGTGTTACTATTGTAAAAAGTGCACAACTTTGGGTAATTCTATATCAGATCATTCAGAAAAGTGGAAAGTTGTCACCCTTACCTCACGGATAGTGGGAGGTATCATTAAAACAAGACAATCCTGAAAATTTGAGCCTCTAAGTCCATGCAGTTCAGAAAATATGCCATTTTTAAGATTTTGTGTGAAACACGATTCACGAGAAAACTGCAGCATTATAAAATCCCTTTTCCTTCAATAAAATTCCATCCAGACATGCTAGAGCCATGAAAATTTGCACAGGAAAGTTTTTGAGAGTGAGGAATCCAGCTATACAACAATTTGAGTAAATTTTGGCATGTGGGAAATATCACAAAAAAAATGTTATGGCACTATAGGTAAATGAAAATTTATTTTTTTTTAAAGTGTTCCCCATATTACAATCATGAATAGAATCAAAAATGAAATCTTGTTCTCTCATCATTGGCCCACAATTAACAATAAAAAATGGAATGTTTTTATTTTATTTTTTATTTTTTTTATGTAGGAAACTCACAAAGCAAATAACTTGTCTAGCATTTTGTTAGATTACCACTTCATTTTTCTTAAGAAATGACATTGTCTAATGTACAGTATGCATCCATTTACATCTGCTCCTGTTTAACATTTGTTGCTGCCATTGATTTCAAAACTAAAGGTTATGGCACATTTATGAAAAATAATTTCTTAATTTTTCCTTCTTCCCTTAGTTTAAATTTAATGTAGGTCATCTTCGATTGGTTGATCTGAGAAAAGCCCACAAACCTTATAACCACCCCCTTTTTTCTTTTTTTTTCATAAAAAGAAGCTGTATTTTGCTTTGAAAATCTGAGTAAATCATTCACACACCAGTAATTTACTATCCCCTGATGGGATACTTTGATATGCATCGAAACCCAATTGCAATTGTGTAACAATTTTGACATGTTTTTCGATGTAATATCCTGAAATAAAGTAAGTAATATATATATATATATATATATAAATATAAAAGTGGACATGGAAGTCAGCACTTAGAGGCGACAGTCTGTTTCATGCTAGTGCAATCGTCAGGCGACTAGTGCTGTTATTTTTCTCGGCTGTTTATATAAGTGTCAGTGGTGCATTATGGGTAGTATATTTTGGCGGTTACTTTTACCGGAAGTCGCTTATTTGTTTATTTATTTATGTCAAATTATTTTGCTTGTTTTTTTGTTTGTTTTTTTATTTTTATTTTTATTTTTTATCTTATATATTTATTTATTTATTCTTTTATTTTGATCGGTGTTTTTGGTTAACGTAGTAAAAATTTGTTTATATAGCTTATTGTTGGTAGTCTATAATGGCCGCCATTTACCGAAAATCGCTTGTTCGCTTATTTATTTGGGTCAAATTGTTTTGCTTATTATTTTTATTTTTTATTTGTATAACAGTTATAACTTTCGTCCGTTCTTTTGTTTTGATTTTATTTCGCATATTCTAACAGGTGTGGTTTTGTGATTTGTTTGGAGTAGTTTATTTTGCTTATTTTATTGTTGTTTGTTTATATATTTGTTTATTTTTCTATTTTAAGTTACGTAGTAAAAATTTGTTTTCATGTCTACATTTTGAGATTAGCTCGGATCTTTTATTTAATAATTTATTTTGATCTGGGAAGGTAATGATAGCTATTTTTTCCTCCAAGCAAAGTTTGCAAGTTTTTGATAGGTTGTTGTAGGCTGATGATTTTTTCCTTATTTTCCAAGATATTTTTGGTGTGGTGTGTGTTTTGTTTTTTATTTCCCAGATATACTTAGAAAGCATTGTGCTGTTCGCATATTTACTATTTGTGAAAGACATTTTGTGTACATAACTTCCTTGTTTCCATGGTCCTTCGGTTACTCCTATGTATACTTTTTCTTCATTATCTGCTGATTTTGTCGTGGCTTGGTAGATTACGTTGTTTTGTAAACAATTACCGTTTAAGGGACATTCGTTTTTTATTCTGCAGTTGCACGTGGGTTTAATTTGTTCGTGTGGTTTGTTAATAATTTTTCTGTTGTGCTTTTTTATTATTTGTGCCATGTTCTCAGTGCAACTGTAGCTGATTTTTACTGTGTTTTTGTTGAATATTTTGTGTAGTGTGCTTGATTCCGGGAAGTGTTTGTGTAACATAGGAAAAATATTCTTCAAGCTTTTCGGTAAATGGCGGCCATTATAGACTACCAACAATAAGCTATATAAACAAATTTTTACTACGTTAACCAAAAACACCGATCAAAATAAAAGAATAAATAAATAAATATATAAGATAAAAAATAAAAATAAAAAAAACAAACAAAAAAACAAGCAAAATAATTTGACATAAATAAATAAACAAATAAGCGACTTCCGGTAAAAGTAACCGCCAAAATATACTACCCATAATGCACCACTGACCCTTATATAAACAGCCGAGAAAAATAACAGCACTAGTCGCCTGACGATTGCACTAGCATGAAACAGACTGTCGCCTCTAAGTGCTGACTTCCATGTCCACTTTTATATTTACACACGCTCTATCTCTGATATTGAGCACTTTACCCCATAAATATAGCACACTTTAAGACTATATTTCTGTATATATATATATATATATATATATACACACAGTTTGGAAAATAAGTATTTCATCTCCTGCTGATGTTCTGAGTTTGCCACCTTACAAAAATGGTAACAGTCTATAATTTTCAGGTATGTCTGTCTTGAAAGTGAGAGAATATAAAACAAATTCTTTCTTATTTTCCCCACTGTGTGTATGTTTCAAACAGTGGTTGTATTCCTTTTTCTAATATTTGACAGTATTTTGAACTGTTCAACCGTTCATCACCAAGAATCAGCTCAGATTTCCCTCCAAATCAGAGAGCGCCCCACACCATTACTCCAATCTCTCCATGTTTCACAGTAGCCTACACATCGGCATATATTGATGACATTTATGTCAACGAAAGTCTGATTCCTGTCACACATGTGATAGAGCTCCTGTCCAAGTATGGACTAGTATGCAATGGACCGAAGAGATTAGAAGATGGAGCTAAGGTGTTGGGCTTACAGGTCTGGAGTGACAGTGGTACTCTCCGATGTAGGCAAGGTGGAGAGATCCCCGATATCCCTGTGAGGATAACTCGCCAGTACATATGAATCAAGCACACAATACTCTGAATAGAAAAATAAAATAGTCAAGAACTTCATTAAGCTACTTGGCCAAATTAAGCTTCAGTGGAACATCCTCTTGATGTATTTTTGGTAACCTATACATCTGAGGATGTTGGAACCTAAGGGACGAATATTATTATAAATTTCTTTAGATAAAAATTTACTCTCATTAAGTTCCAATATTCTTTTCTGTAATTGAACTTCAGTTTTAAAGTATCATCACATGTCTCCAATTTTCCAAAACTTACTACTATCATTTAAAATAGATAGCATTTTACTAACATAGTTGGAATAATTTAATATTACGACAAATGCACCCTTGTCAGGCTTAGTAATATAAACATCTGTCTTTCTTTTTAATTGTTTGACCACTTAAAAATGGTTCCTCTGCTGACACTTCTTCAGAAACAAAATCATCAGCATTATTAAACAAAGTAGTTGATAAGAAAATTTTTTACCAACAATTGATACTAAGACATAATCAGGACTCCTGGCTGGCCATTCATACATAAAATAGGGAGTTACTTTTCAGTCACACTGTATATTCATGCCCATACACATGCACACACATTACCTAATATTATTCTTGTGTTGATGATTGCATTTCAGCCAGTGGATTTAGACTCTTTTCTTATGTCTATATTTCAAATTGAAGCTAGAAGTTGATGTCAAAACTCTTGTAAATGCTGAGATTTTTTTCAAATATTCATTTACAATGCAGTAGGACCTCCCGACTTTGAAGATTAGAGCTTTGCAATCTTCTAAGTTTAGTAAATTCTAATATTCAACAATCTCAGCCCAAAAAATGGCATTGTAGCTTAAAGAGAAAACTGCAATAGAAATGATATATGAAGATATAATAGTTATTTTCTACAACATATCTTTATCAACAAAAATTAGGTGTAACTGACAAATGTCAGAAAAAAAGAAATCCTGTATTTTTATTATTTTTTTACAAGTATTTCTTTCATCTTATTTCTGTTGCAAGAGGATTATTCTTTATTTACAATTCATGCTATTTTTTTATGATCTTAGAATGACAACCTGGGATTTGCAGTAAAAAGCATGACAAGTAAAATGAAAAAAATATTAGTAACAAATTAACAATAGATATTGCTTCATCTAAGAACATTATATCAATGTGTACTGATATGTTAAGCATGCAAAAAATCAGAATAAATTCATAGGAGTTGGACAGATGTGTTATATAAATTTTCTAAGTAAAGATGGCCTGTCTACCTTGAAAATTAACATTAGAGATTCTAGTTCTTATTTGGGTTTGAAATCCATGCACTGGTGGAAAATATGCAAAAGATAACTTTAGGAAAAGATCAGTCCCATCTCAAGATGAAGAATCAGGAGAGAAAACAAAAAATAAAACAAACACAGCTTATGAGTTCAATTCCTGTGAAGTGTAGGGAATACAATCATAAATCTCTGAAAAGATTAATATAACACCTTCAATAAAATATGTGTAATACACTTGACTTACACAAAAGAATGCACTAACCAAAACTTTGTTATTAAAACTGCAAAGGTAAGGTTGATAATTATATGATCATGAAATTATTATTTCCCCTAAGACATTTTGTAAGCTTAAGTTTTGTAACTGCATGCATAAAAGAAGCTCCTTGAATTTGCCTGATACTGACAAACAAAGCAAGAACATTTTTATCTTTCAGTGCTACACAATCTTCTTAGTTCTCTGAACATCAGTCTATTTATGTATTTGTAAATCTTACTGATAACTCTAAATAATATCACTAACAGGAGTAAAAGGTTAAAATTTTGTACCTAGAAACATGACCTTCAGTTTCCAGTGCCAGCTTGGTGATTCTCATCAAACAAATATTTTAGCTAAAGGAAAATATGTTCTAATTTTGAAGCAAGACAGGACTGGTCTTTTTCCTGTGGAGTTATTTCAGTGCATGCAAAAGATTATTGTCAGCATTTTATATCTCTACCATCTCAACTGCTACAGACATTAGTACATAGTTTTCTTTCTTTTTCCTAGAAAAACATACCAAGAACAAAATTTTCCAATTACTACAGGATAATTATGACATTTCCTATGAAGACATTTATTCTAGTTTCCCTCTAGCTATATTTTGCTTTTTCTTTACTATTTTATTTGTCATCTCATGCTGGATGGAATATTTGAAATCAGGCAAAGCTTGTTCTTTGAGAACTGGTATACCATTCTGATAATGGTAAAATAATTGACTGTAATTTTAATGTTCATACAGCTGTGCACTTTACTGCCTAAAAACTAGTGAAATACAGAGATTTGAATGTTACAAATGTGACATCACTGGTTTATACATATGTAAAGGGAAGATTTATTATTTTCTGCTTTGATAACAAAAAAAAATCATTAGATCAACAAATCCTAAAGACTGTTAATCTTTCAGTGCTTCAGTCTTTGGAGATTTTATGGATTGTTGTTATAAAAATGAGAAATTAAGTGTAAAAGAATACAAGATACAATCAAAAACCTGTGAAGAGTAGTATTATTTTTATTTGTTTTTTATTAGCTGAAACCTTCTCAAACATTAATAATTTTTAGCATATATTTACATTCATCTTAATTTTCAATTGCTTTTTATTACAACTTTACTCAGACAGTGCAAGATAAGAAATAAAGAGTAAGCTCTTGATAAAAATTTTGGTTCATAGAAACTTGGTAGGCTGCTCAGCTGCTTTACTGATTAAGTTATGGCATCTTGATAACGCATTGTAGAAGATCAAATCAAAGCTTAAACTATCACTTCATTCCACAACTTCATTTTGTGCCATTGTCTGTTTTTATAGTATCAGTTTCATCAGTATTAACTTTTATTTCATTTGTTTGGGTTTTTTGCTAGATAAATCATAATTAGTCAATATTATTCATAAGTTAACTAGTATTTCTTCATTTTTTCATTGCTTCTTATAAAAATTGACAGTTTGAATTTAACCGAGAATTTATCATTTATTTTCATTCCTGCACTATCTACTCACTGCCATAGATTGACAGCCTGAGTAAAGTTGCAATAAAACACAACTAAAAAAATAAGATGAAAGTAAATATTAGTCAAAGTTAGTGATAATGGTTGATTTTGAATCTTGAAAGATAATTGTATGATTGTTCATTGATCATTATCTATTTTGAAAAACTCAAGTGAGAAGTAAATTAGCATTTTAGGAGTTTTGAAATTGCTCAGGAAGCAAACTGATTAGGAAAAGTAACTACAAAACTCCATGGATGAAATGAAATGTTCTGTTTGACATTCCTGAAAAATTACCATATAGATTACAACAATTTTAACCTGTTCAAGTCTTGGGTTAACTGTTATCTTCCTCACATTTCTGTATAAGCTGTACCTCTTACATTGTAACCCTCTTCCTTAAGTGGCCCCAGTGCTGGACACTACTGTTAAGAAAAAAAAGGCAAAGGATACACCCTCCTATTCAAAGCAGTATTTACAGGTTGATTTTTTTTTTTAATGATGAAAGTATTAGGTTTATTTTCTTGAAAGGAATAAAAAATTAGTCAAAAACTTTAAACTCTCAAAAATGTTCATGCTTAATTATTTGTGTGTGTGTTTCACATCTTTATAAACTCTTTGTAGCTCATCTTTCTAAAATGATTACTGTCAATTAATTTTCTGATTAAAAACCAATATTTCCAATGTAAAATGATTTTTTTAAATGGTTAAACTTTGAGGATCATTAACATTGCTGGAAAAGAATTTTAAAAAAGCATCAAAGAAATTGTTGAGTTGAAGTTTTAAGGTGTGGTCCTGGTAAACACATTGACTCTTTTTATCCAGTTCTGTGAGCAACCTCAGTCAACTTTTGAGTTTCTGATTAACAAATTTAAACAACATCATTTTTTCACCATCATAATATCTTGAAGAACCTTCTTAGTGGATGAGATCATTGCATATTTTTCACTGTCAGCTTGGGGTCCATTTCAAGCACTGGTTTATATCAAAGCAGGATTTAAATGCTGATTTTCAAGACCTCTTGGGATATTGGAACAGCATAATCTTTCTATTTGCTATTTCTTTCTATTTGAATTTGTGCCATACTAAGCTTAGTTTAGGAAATATCTACGCAGACATAATGGAAGAATGAAATTGTTAATAAAACAATTTGATAATCATCAGATTTGCTAAAAATCTTTCTGTTCAAACTTGATTTTATGGTTGAACTTTTGCATACATTAATAATATTAATAACTATAAATAAAATTTTAGATTTAACTTTTATTTTTAAACTCGTGATATATAGAATTTTCTTTCCATATAATTTTAATATTTACTAACATAACAATATATCTGCTAAATTATTTTATTTTCAGTTTAAGTAAAAGTAAGAATTTTAAAAGAATTTCAGCATTGGTTTTATTGAATTAATTTATTCCATGATTGTCTACCATCTTTCGGGCAACTTCATGATTCTACTCTTTTTTTCATTAGGAGATTTTGTAAAGTCTGGAATAAATGGTAATCTAATGATAAAACATTTGTTGAATACAACAGATGAATCTCAATATAATTGGGAAGATATGCTGGGGCACATCATCAGTGATGTTAATTCTGGGTTCCTTGATAGTTTCAGGTTTTTCAACATGTACTATTTTGCCAAACTATAATTTTTACCTTTTCATCAAAGAACCATACAACTGATCACTATGTTGATAGAATATTAAGCCTTCTCTCTTAATTCTAGATGCTTCTTATCATTTAGTGTCTTTGGTTGATTTCATTGTTTGAATCATTGATTTAATTCTCTGGAAGGTGTAGAGCACTCCCTTCCAAACCAACACTATACATAGGATCACTTTCTTTAGATTAAGAACAACTTTTAGCATGGTTAGTAGTGATTCATTTCACCTGAACTATGTTTCTTTCTTAAAAAGCATAATACATCAGAAATGATCCATAAATAAAAATGTAACAGTTTACTTTTTTGTCCCATAGCTAATCTACTAGGCTATTGTTCTGTAGGTCTTACTGGACAATAGTCTAGTGGATTAAAGTTTTGGTTTGTGAATTTGGTGACATAGTAATCATGAGTTCAATTCCTGAGCCTGGCAGCATATACTTAGATTCAGTGGAAACAGAGTGAGCAATAACTGAACAGTACTAAAAATAAGAACTAGATGATATCCCTAGACATGGGTAGGAGAACAAAAACAGTCTAACCCCATAGGTTAAATAAAGGGTTCAGTTCAGATTTTTCTGGATTGATATGCACCTGATGAAAGTTGGAGAGCTCAACAGCCAAAATATTGTGACAACAATAACATTGATGAAGACAATAGTCTATATGTAAATAATGATAACTCCTCCTGCTAAAAAAACAGAAATTACATATATAATGATACAGCAATTTCTTGCATTTGGAGACAACATGAAACACTTGAAAACCATTTTTATTTTCTTACCAACTGCATTTAAACCTTAGACAATGTTTCAGCTTTACTCATCATTGACCAGTGTCTTTACCACTACTTCATCACTTCCTTGCATTTATTCATTTTCTGTCTTAATAAAATATTTTGGACAGAAGGAATGAAAAGAAATGATTTGATTATTAAACACTAAATTTTGCAAATTTTCATTTAAAATTCAAGCATTTTGTATGTTTATTGAAAATGAGGAAGAACATTATTGTCAGTAATTAAGGCAAATACTGTTGACAAAACAGAGCAAACCACTTTAGAATATAAGTATACTGTTATATTGAAACAAAAAAGAAAGGGACTGATTTTATATGTATAATAAAGATTACACAAAATCTAAAGAAAACCTTTTTTTGTATACTTGAAGCTAATTAATTTTTTCTGATGGGATTTCTGATGTATACGTTGAAATTTTGTAAACTTATGCTGCTTGAAAGTTCTGAGTATAGTTTTCCTATCATAAAAAGCACAAAGTAATATTTTCTCTTCTGTATCTAGGGAGAAGCTTAGTTATTGCTGCTAATGTAGGGGACTTGTCTATAAACAAATGTGTTATTCATTGATTTTTCTTTCTAACTTCAATTTTGTGTATCTTTTCTCATACATGTCAGTATTAGATTATTATTTATAGTCAATACATATCTATTAATGAAATTATTCACTTCCAGGAGGCCCTCATTCCATTATTGCTTATTTTCAAGTAAACCAAAATTTGGGACTCTCAAAATCTAATGAAACAACCTGATGATGCATTACAACTAATTGCCTCTTCTTTTTTTTCTCTTCTTTACCTGTTCTTCTTTTTTGTTTCTTGTTTCCTCCTCCTCCTTCAACAATCATTATCTGTTTCTTACATCTTATTTTCATACACTTCATTATTATCTATTTTTATTCAAGTTTTCTTTTTTTTTCTTCTAATCCTTTTCTTCTTCAGTTTCATTCACTTTTTAATTAAGATCTTCATTGTTTCTTTCATATTATCCCTTTTCTTCTCTTTTTTAATAGTAAATGGTGTAATGATGGCATATATGTTATCAATCACCTCCAGGAAATTACATACCTCTCCAATAGAAAATTGTGTACCTTCTAGATTGACTTCACAGCAGCACATGGCCACTTCAATAGAAACTTCCTTTTCATCCATTAAAAACTGTCTTTCAAGCACTGACTCTACTGAATGCATTGATCTATTATAGGAACATTATTGGTTCACATAGCAATACATATCTGGTGCAGACCCCAATACCGAAATATTTTAAACTTCATCAGTAGTATGACAAAGAAGAAATGAAATCTATTTATCTTTTCCTAGACTATGTCCTGCACAGATACAAGCATGATTAACAGATGTGAAGAGAGACACTGACCATTTAAGCAGTCCATAGCATATCTCAAACAAATCAGTGTTCCTGCTTTCCCTCCCAAGGCCAATGTACTGATGATGAGGGGAAGGGTCTATGCAATTGATATAGCTATTCATAGCTGGGATAAGAATAATCTTGAACAAAAAATTCAATTTCATTTGCCAAGTGTCCCAAAAATTAAGACTTGAGATAAACCTTTACAAAATAGAAACCATGATCTTGAATTGAAATGAAAGTGATGAAACCTGAATCATTCATAAAAATTCAGGATATGAAATTAGTAAATACATCTGTGTATGAATCAGTTATAACAAATTCAGTATAGGAGATTAGGAAATTGTACATAGAATAGGCTATGCTCTGGGTAGTTCCACCCAGCACCACAAATTACTACAAAGCCAAAACATTAACCTAAAAAAAACAAGTCTTGTTCTTAAATAACCTTGTCAGATGAAAAAGACTTTCATATGGATGCCATGCATTGTGCCAAAATCATTCAGAAATATCTAAACCACCAGCTGTATACAACAGCTTTCTCAGATCAATGATTAAAAATTGCTTCAAGTGAATAAAGCCTGTAGGTATTAACAAGGTCCATCCTTCTTTGAACCTTGTGAGCTCATGCTAGCACAGGTAACTTGAAGTAAAAATAATGATATAATCAAGATGTTGGTATTCCATATTACTTTAAGGAAAAGATTAGGAAGAAAATTAGTGGACTTGAGAAACCTATTTTCCTGAAAAATTGTTTTAATTGAAAAATTTTAGAAATTTTAACCAAAAGTAGCACTGGCTATTCGTCAATGATGAATGTTTCCTTATAAGTAAACAGCTAATATTACCATTACCTCTTTTTTTTCAGTCCTAACATTCCTGTTCTTTCTTTTTTATGTCTTTTACCCTTTTTTCTTTCAATCTTTTTTTTCCTTTTTCTCCTTATCCATCCACTTTTTTCTTTCAGACTCTCTCATTCACTTTCTCATTCTTCACTCTTTATGCATATCTCTTTACATCTCCCTTCTTTCTCAATCAATTTAATATGTGATCTGTTTTTCTTTTCTCTAATTTAAATACATGTATCATGTGATGAGAGGTAAACCTTGCATGTAACCTAATTATAGGCCAATATGATTCTTGAAAGTAATTACTTGTATTATTTATGATGACTTGAAAAATAATAATTGATTGATGAGAATGACGATAAAGTGAATACACTGATATGTACTGTTTTGTAAGCTCATCTAGCAAATGATTACTATTATCTTGTGTTGGACTTTCCCTGGGTGCCTCACTCTTGTGGCCTTGTACCAAACTAAACTTAGTAAATACCAATGGTAACAGTCTTGACAAACTCTCCTGGAAATAGGTGGTTACCATCAGGTTGTACAGAAAATGCCAACTTTTAAAAAGTTGAAAGTATATTCTTGCTAATGTCATTTGCTATAAAGGAAGTATGTGGTCACTGCAACCCTATGAAGGTTATGACATTTGGCTTCTATTGCTTTTCATAATTTGTAATTGGTTATATATGTGTTACTGTCATCTCGTAGTCTTGAGTTCAATCACTGGATCAGATAGTGAAGCACTCATTCAGCAGGAACAAACAATAACTAGCATCACAAGGACAAAAATAACAGTGATCAACAATATATCCCATATCAGCCAAACATTGATGATGGCTAGAGGGTACTTGGCTAAAATGTTGTATCAATAATAACATCTATATCAACTCAGATGAAAACAATAGTTTAAAATAATACAAGTATATTGACAATTAAAAATTATACTATTTTGGTAAATACCTGGGGCTAAACTGAGATAATGAAAGCTGTAAAGATCGCTCAATGTTGATACATTGATAGTAAGTTATTACTTTGAATCTTTGTCTAATGCCACCTGCAAGAATTCATATTTCAAATCAAGTTTATGGACTTTTTGGTTCTATCCCAGCTATGCATGGTAATATTAAATGTTTTCTTATAACCCTCCTGATTAGGTTTAAAATGTTTTACTATTAAATGTTTCACCAGAAACGTATGACTTTGTGGAATGATATAGTTCTATAACATCTAGACAGTGGAGTCAGAGCTTGAAAGACAGTTATTGGATATAATAGATAAGAAGAAGATGTCTCTATTGATGGTGGTCATATTCTACTGTGATGTCGACAAAGCAGGTATACAGTTTTCTATTGGGTAGGCAGGCAATTTTCTGGAGTTGATTATTGGCACATATGCCATCATTACACCCTTTGCCATAGTAAAGAAATTTTACAAAAAGTAATGGTCAAACAATTTTCAAAGAAGCTGTCACTTATTACAAGGAAAACAATTCTACACTTGGAAATATAATAATGGCTTATGCTACTGATGGTACTCATTCCATGGAAGGCCAATAGAAACATTTCATTGCACACATGAAATTTATTTTACCTGAGATATATTGCATGCACTGTGGGATCCCTTAGCAACACTTGGTTGCAAAACAATTAGGTGCAGGTCTTTCTAATAATATCCTTATTGTTGTTATAAAAAAAAGCTTAAACCTTATTATATCAAATGCTCTTCAAGACCATGACTTTCACACACTTTGTTAACAAAATGGAGAACTTGAATACTTTGCAATATGTACAGAGGTGTCACCGTTAAATAAACAAACAGCATTTAATTAAAGAGAAAGTGTTTTAACACTCTGTTCCAAAATGTGACTGGAAAAATTAAGAATGTTTCTTGTTTCCAAGGTCAAGAAATAGACATAATGTGCACGTGATCTATTTCTGAATAAAAATGTGTATAACTCCAAAATGCTTTCTTTTTATGTGTCCACTGCCAAAGGGCATTGATAAATATTTTCAGTACTTAAGAAAAAAAATGTTGTCAAAGAAGGTGCAAAGTATACTTTTTAGATTAATAAAGCAAGAGTTTTTAGCTTTGTTAATACTTCAATATTAATAACACTCATTATTTATTCACATCATGTTTAGAATTTATATAATGATCAATGAATTTTCCTGTTTCTTTGTTTTTCTGCTTATAACAACTTTCAAAAAGAGAACAGATGCTACACTTGGTAGTTACTTGACCCCACATGGTGACAGGATATGGTACAAGGACATGCACATGGGCTAAGGACTAAAAATTGCCAAGTTCTTGCAACTAACATCATATTGGCATCAATATTCCACCAATCCTCCCTCTTTGGTGCAATCAGGGAGGTGCTGCCGTGGGGTTGAAATGCCCAGGAACAGCCATCCATCATTTATTTGTTATGTTCTGTTCGAAGACAGAAATCCAATTGAGAGATAAAATGTAGTTTGTCCACCCAAGGGCAGATACTACTGTATTTACTCATATACCTCACCTACCAAGGTAGCAGTATATAACATATAGTTGATTTCACATAGTGTAACCAAATGGGCCAAGAGTAAAATGTACCCAGTCTCTGAGACAACTGTCATGCAACTAAAAGCCTGCACTTAGCACCCACTTATAGTAATAGAGGTATTGCAACAGAGTTGAAATCCCCAAGATTAGTCTTCCTTCATTGTTAACTACCTGAAAACAGAAACGCATGCTGATGTCCAACACTATAGTGAATGAATATCGCAGAGGAAATGGAGCAGGTCCGATACTTTCCACTAAGCCATTGGACCATCAAGATACATTTTGGTATTAAATTCTAACAGTAGACAACAGATACTACACTTTATTTTCAGTTTTACTTCTTTTCTAAACAAATCATTTCATAAAAATTCAAGAATTTATGGGTAATAAAAGTTTTTTTTCATGGGTTATAACTATTATTATAAAATAAAATAAGTATTAAGAAAGAAAAGACAGTACTGTATTTACCATACAAAGATTAAGGACAAGACTTAAATAATTTTTTTAATGCCTATATCTCTGGCTTACTTTTGTAGAATTAAATGCATGAGAGAGAATCGCTGCTTTTCTGTCTGTTTTTTTAGAAAGATTATTGAAATGAACAAAAAAAAAACAAGTTATTTTATGAATTAGCCGGAGACAATGTAAAATTTATAGAATTAAAAAATTTGTAACAGACTATAATTATTTTTAATATAAACTGGACCCACTGGTAAGACAGAAATTAGATTTTCTGTTCTGTCCAAGTTAAACCAGAGGCTGTCATATGAAGTACAATGAATTAAATTTTTTTTAATGTGTTAATCTCAGCTCTTCACCACCATTTTTCCAACTTGTTAATATTGTAAATGTCCATTTCCCATTATTTGACTGATAGATTTAAGGTAAGCCCTGTATTAAGAAGAAACACTTTACCTAAGGTAAAGTCTCTGATAGGATTTGCTAAGAAAAAATTTGCAACAATCAGATTTATAGCATGACATGGTATCTACAGCTCTGATAATGCTATTATGCAAATCATTAAAATGTTGATTATATCTGAAGTATTCATTGGAGAGGATATTTGTTAACTACCAGTTTGACCATTGGGTAGTTACATAGCATAACAGGCAGTTGTCTCTCCCAATGTGTTCCTGGGCAAAGCTATAGTGGATATTGTGATTTGAGACTGGATTTTAGTGGATTACGCAATGACTGATTACAGCTGCTCTGAACATTGTATTTTTGATTTTTGTATTTTTTGAAAAAATAGAAAACAACAGAATGGAAAAAGAAAAAGATTGAAGTAAAGAGAAAAATTGTAAATATTTTAGCAGAAGGGCTTACTGTAAGCAATATTGCAATGCTCATTAAGAAGGATGTGCAGACAATCAAGAATGCAATTTCTAACATCAATTGTACCCAGAAAACAAGATTTGATGCTGGTAAAAGGAACATAACAAAGCAAGCAAACTATCTGATAACTTGGACTTTGAAGAAAAATCTGTTAGGATCTAGCAAGAAGATATTTCAAGAAACTGGACTAACCAGAACAGAGCTACAAGGAATAATATCCTGATTGAGCTTGTAAAAGTTGTTAGTCCAATCAAGCCATCCTTTATCAAAATCTAACATCAGAAAATAATTTCATGTGAAAATGCCTACATGAAATGCAATTTCAGCTTTGCTTTATTCACGGATGAATGCTGAGCTACTCTCAACAGTCCTGACACCTTCACCAGAGGGTGTTTGGTAGAGGTCAGTGTATGCCCAACCTGCTTCAGACGTCAGCAAGGTGGGGGAGAAGTTCTGGGCACCAATAATCAGTGACACTATTGTTGGACCCTTCTTTGTAGAAGATAGACTTGAAAATGAATAGTGAAAATTATGTCAAATTTTTTAACTCAAAGCTTATACCCTGGTACAATAAAAAATCACAAAGTTTCAAATCCAAGATGATTTTCATGCAAGGCAATGCCCCATTGCATGCAGGTAAGTTAACAAAGGCATCTCTAGAGCAAAAAGGATTCAAAGGCAAATGGTTTATGGAATGACTGCCTCAATCTCCAGACCTCAACTGCATTGAGAATCCTTGATGAATTGTCAAGCAGAAGCTATATGAAGGAGGAAAGCAATACAGCAACAAAGAACTGAAACAACAAATAATGAATGTGATCGCCAACATAACTCCATGTACAATTCAAAGTTTGACTACTTCAATGGACAAATAATTGAAAAAGTATTGACTGCCAAAGTAGTTTACATAGGAATGTGAACGGAAAAATTGTTGAGCAGATTAGATTTATGTAATATTAAAGGATACTAAACTTTTATTATTTGTCTTTATTATTAATACCTAAAAAAACTATTTCTAAGCTCAAAAGTTATACAGCAAGTTTTATCATTTCTTCAGTTTAAAACAATATCATTCTTAGCTTTTCAAAACTTGGTTCAGATATTTATATCCTCACATAGTATGTGTTGTATAACTTATAGCGTTTTATTCACATTACTGTTCTTTTTATTGTCAAAAGACATAGTTGCATAGTAGTGTTATCCGAGCTATACATGATTGTAACTATTAAACTATTTTCAGTCATTCTGAGGTGGTTGTGGTTAATCAGACACTACCCACTTGTTCTTATAGTCAATCATAATGTATAAATCACAATCCCTAATGTTATCACTAAAAATAAATTCATTTTATTTTTGTTATAAAGGTTATAATATATAAAAGGCTGTATACAGAATTTATGATATGAGTTAGAGTAAATAAATTAGTAAAAAATATTAATTTTTAAAATCAATAAATTTTTAAAATGTACATAAAGATATCAATATTATTGTTTTGTATTCCTGCAGACTCCTTATGAAGCATTGGGTTGCAGCTGCAGCATGTGCTGCTGCTGTAGTTCTATTAACAAATTAATGTTTAAACCTAATGCCTCATAGTTGTGGAGAGAAGTGAATTCATGCTTTTTCAAAAACCATTAATGTAAAATGAACACAAGGAAAAGTTACATATTTCCACCCTTGTCTGAGGTTAGTAATAAAAAGCTAGATTCATGAATGCAGAATTCTAAGATTTGGAACATTGGTTCAACACACTCTTCCTACTGATATTTCCTCTTGTGCTGTACTCAGGATTTTGAATTTCAAGACAGACTCTCTTCACCTGAAAGATTTGTGCAGTACAATCTTCCTACCTCCATTACTCCATCTCACCTTGTGTCATACAAGTTTGGTAAAATAAAAAATTGAAAAATTATGTTTAATATTGATATAATTTCATAAATGAAGCAATGTTATTATAAGTAGATATGCATTTAAATGAGAGTAGAAGTGTTTAAAATGTCCTCCTTCTATCACAAAGCAAAGGTTACATTGTCAAGTGATTGAGTTGCAAACATTAATTTATCCTTGATAATTGTGCATTGATTATAGTCAAATGCATTGACTCACCTCGTTTTATGAGCAGGAGCTAAAAAGTCCTCAGTTCAATTGAATTTTCAAAATATGGCCAAACAGCAGTTTTTTTTGTTTTTGTTTTTTTTTTTAATTTTTTTAAGAAGTTCTTGATTGGGTTGAGAATATTTCACCACCTCCTCATATAATCTGCATGTATCCTGTGTCTAGAGAGATTCTCTTTTTACCAAGATATATAGAGGATGTCCCCACTGAATGAACAAGTGTTAAGTCTTCTCTGAATCTAATAGTCCTTTTGATCTACAATCCATAAAAGAAAATACATGCAAGTAGAACTATCATTACTTGATCTTTGAATGTTCTTTCTCTCTCTCTGCAGATTTGGCTTTGTGAAGCAACTGAAAAAACATCTTGATTGTGTCTTGGGTCCACTAATTGATGATGAAATTGAAAAGCATTCATCTGAGATTCAAGTAAACAGCATCACCCAACAGGGAGATCAGACACTAGTAGAGAAAATCACAGACAAAATTATCCACTCTAAACTGTATGTAATTGAGGAAGAATTTTATTTCATTACAATTCAATATTAACTCATTGTACTCCAACAGGTCTTTAAAATATATGTGAAGCTAAAATTATATTTTGTAGGAAGTGTTATATTACCATAAATTTTGCATGATCATGAGTAAAAAGAGTTTTAAAATGCAAATGAAGTTAAGAAAGAAAATTGAATCCTCATAACCAAATATCTTTATACATGTCAAAGTTATCATCTTGTTTTTCTTGATCATCACATTTTAGTTGTTGAATTCTCCAGCCTTCTTCTGTTTGGCAACACATCGAGTAATCTTTAAGAAGAATCCTTTCTATTGTTCTTAATTTTTTAAAAATGATGGTAGCATTTAATTTCTAAAATCTCACAGATCTATTCTATAAATACATGTTTGAGTTTTGAAGAAACTGACAACATTGAAATACAAGGAATTTTTATGTTTTTCATACTTCAGTGTAATAAAATTTTAAACTATTTTTGTCCATTCCTACCAAGGATATTTTTCATTTTGAAAGGTGATGACTAAACACTGAAGATCTTTTGAATATTTTTGTTACAAAATGAATGACTGTTTCTTAAGCAGTCATACAGTCATAACCTAATGTGAAAGACTGGTACACAACTTGTCAAGTTTAGAATGCATAACTCCATTACATGCACATTTGCATTAAACAGAATAAGGATGTTTGTCTGAATATGTTGGAAAATAATGAGTGCCTTATCTCAGAACTTCACTTAATATGGTTTGGTCTCAAACATTTAATCAAATATTTTTACCATTGTTTTCACTAACACGCATATTTTCAAAAACTAACCCAGTTTTAAATTGGGCTTATTTTCAACTGTTTTACTTAATTAGAAGGTTTAATTTTTTTTCCTTGAATTTGTTAAATGAACATTTCATATCATATCATTCAGTGATCACAATTTCATATGACACTTGATCACTTAAAACAACCAGTTATGTTTTTAAGCTGGGTAGTTATTTGTGTGTTGAGGATTATTATTATATTGTAAAGTGAAATGTCATCTTCCAAAACAGCCTTATCATCATTTAAAATAACATAATACTCTTCTTTTTTCTCATGTTTCTGACAAATTTAAACAGACATAGAATTTCCTCATATATATACACACACTTGATGAACAATTTTGTAACTTCTTTTTAAGACAAAATGTTTTCTTTAGAAAATTTCTAATAACAAAATTCTGCTCTTATTTTGTCTTAAACTCGAACTGGAAATGTATTTAATGTCAAAAGATCACCAAATTGTAGATAAATGTAGACATCCTGTACATAATCTCTTACATAAATAAAATTAAATTAACTTTGATTTTAAATTAACAAAATGAATTATATTGTCATATTTTATAAAAAGAATAAATATTTTAAAACTAAAACTGTCTTGTTGACTGAAATATTTTTGTAGTTTTGGTTTCAGTTTTTACAATTGATTTTATTCTCTCCTTTTTAACCCATAGAAATAAGTGTCTTTGTTTCTCCTTCTATTGCAGACACACAGAATTCAACCGTAGGCTAAAAACAAATATCACTGAAGCTCTAGAACAATTACAGAAGAATTTCAATGCTGAGTTTGTTGTCAGTAAACAGAACAACACTGACTGCTTCCTCTCTTGCAACAAACCAGATGATTTCAGTGATGAGGAAGGCTCTTATGCCACTTCATTTAATCAGGTAAAATATATATGAAACATACAAAAATGCTTCCTAGAATTATCTGATGATCAGGTGTTCATTATTGCTTATTTTTTATTCAAAAAACTAAAAATAGATTTATAGATAATTTTCTTATTTTCACCGGTATTTCATCTTTTTCTTTCTTTTTATCATAACATTTTTAAGAATTCAAAATGAAGTCACTTCAGATATAGAGATGCAAATGTAAATGCTGTTATTTCTTGTGAATTTTCCCAATTTAATAGCTGATAAAGATTCCCTAAATTGTTGTTATAAAAAGAAAACAAAAAACATATTTATCTATGGAGAGCACTGCCAATACAAGATATGACAGTTACAGATGGATGCCTGGTTTATATTCTTTGCACAGTATTTTGGCTATAATTTAGATTTTTAATATGAACATTTGTTTTGCAGGGGAGCCTCGTTTTTATATGCCATGAAAAATTACTTGACTTGTGTAACAGTTTGGCTAAAGGAAGAGATTATAATGTAAGTAAAATTATTTTTTTCAAAATATTTTCTCTTCTTTTGATCATGTTTCGACAACAACTTAAATGTTTCAAAACATAATTTGTAGCAAATGATGTGCTTTTTGATACATTTGACAAAGTTACTTACATTTCAAAATATTAAGTGTGTGCAAAAGTTACCAACAGTCTTTTTTCACAAACTAGAGACTGAATACATATGTAATACAATCACTAACACCATTCTCTTTAAGGTATGGGATATTTTTTGGTTAGCTTCTTTTTCTTTTGTGTCATATCTCTTCAGGGTGTAGGTATCATGGTTCTCCACAATTTTTGTTGATCTAAGTAAATTTTTACCCTTTACCATCCCCCTTTGTTCCTTTCACACAAACTCATTAGTTAGGTTATTTGCTGTTCATTACGTCCTGTGAATTTTAATTCCTCCAGGCCCACTTTCTTCATATGTCTCAGAGATTTCAGCTATTTCTGATAGTAAGTTACTTATAGTTCCTATTTTTCTTAAAACACCCCCATTGCTCACATGTTCTTTCCATTTAAGCATTCACATTTCTGTCACTTTAAGTCTTTTCTTCTATGAAGAGATTTTCCAGCATCCACTACCATATATAGAAGATTAAATATTACATACCAGTTGAGCACTGTTTATTTGTAATAAAATTTTCCTTTATCTTATTTCACTGCTTAGCTTCTGGAAAACATCTTTCTCTATTTCTGTGTGCCATCAGATGTTTGTATTGCATTTTTTGTCTGATGTTAGTAACTCTCCAGTTAGTTGAATTTTTCTACCTGCTTGAATTTGACATTTCACATAGCCCACATCTTGGACTGTCTCTTTTGCAGACAATCATGCATCCTTACAGTTAATAGTCTTGTTCTTGTTTTCTTTCATTATTCTGTCTTAAAGTTCTTAGTCTGCCATCAGCACACTGTCATCCATGTTACTTATGTTAGGATTATATCTGCTGATTATAAATCTTGGTAGGTCTTCTATTAGGACTGTCTTGTTGTATAGGTTAAAAAGATTTAGTGAGAAAATGCATCGTTGTCTTACTCCTCTTTCTATTATTGTCTATTTACTGAACTCATTCTCTATCCATATGCGCACTATTCGTTCCCATTGGAAGTTGTTGATTACTTTAATATATTTGCTATGTAAATTAAGTAGCTCTTTGTGCTGTGTGGGTGGTGTAATGGATTTCAAGTTGGAATCAGAAAACTGAATTCAAATTCCAGTTGAGTTTATTACATTCACTTATTAACAAATACCCTTGGGAAAGGTATGAATGCATCTATTTTCTTCCAGCTATGGGTTAAATAGCAGGGAAGACTAGTTTCTATAGGCATGGTTGGCAATCAGTCTAGGAGAAGGACACCTATGAATTCAAAACTGTACATGGCCCTGATGCTGCAATAGAGATAATTTAAACAAGATCTCTGTTTCGACCAAAGTGCTTGACCAAAAACCAACTTATTGAACAAGTATTGTATAAGGATACATGTAATAGATTATGCAACTATTGCATTTTATTGAATTACTTTGTTGTATCTTATCTAATGCTGTTGTGTAATCTATGACACATAGGTAGAAGTTTTTCTGTAGTTACTCATTCTGATAGCATTCTGATCATAAAAGCAGCATTTCTTCTTCCAGTATCTGTTTTTGCTCTATTTCCAGTTCTATTTCTATTACAAGCTCCATTCACTAGGATCCTAATGATTATGTTTAGTAATGTTGCTCATTAAGCTGTTTGTCTAACAGAGTTCACATTCATTTGCATTTGACTTCTTTGATATTGTTATGAAGATTGATCTACTGAGGTTATTATTACAATTACAACTTCTTTGTTTCTGTTCATCTTGGTTACTGCCAATCTTACCTATGATTTTAATACTAATAATAGGTCTTCATATTTCTCTCCTTTGTTCTTATGGAAAAGATCTCATGTCTTCTTTCTATGTTTATAGTATCTTTTGAGCATTCTCTTTTTAGATGCTATGTATCGTGTTAAAAAGCATATTTTTTTCTCTAGTTATTTCTTTCATCTTTTTATGTATGTCTTCTGTATCTATATTCCATAGTGTTTCTATTTTTGCATACTGTTGAGTCAGTCATCTTTTTGCCTGCTTGCATCTCTTTTTATTCTTTCTGCTTAACACCCTGTATTTGATAACTTTCCTTGACATTATCTGCCCTTTCTCATTAGTTAAAGAATTTCATGTCATAGGATGACTTTGTGTGCTGATGTCACTCTTTCTTCCCTTCAAGTTTTCCACTTTGAATTACTAACTTCTAAGCTTTTATATCTCTTTTTCACTTTATTACAATACTTCTTCAATTATCTGGACATGAAATAAAGAGAAAAATTGAAATCTTCCAAACATTTTTCAGTCATCCAAACTAGATCCATTCAAATATTTTATCTCAGACAAGAATTTGAGAATTTAGAATAACATACTCAACATTTGATAAATGTAACAATGATGTTTGAGAAATGGTTGTGCTTTCAACCAGAAGTTTTACCCTTACAAATACATCTACTTTAATACTACTTCAGGAGTTAGTGTTGTGTCATAAATAGGAAAGTTTGACACACATATAGAAAACAACAAGTATTTTATTCTGGAGAATAATATGGTATACAGTTGAGAATACAAGCTAATGCAATAAATCATTAACTCCTCTTGGTCAGTAAGAGTGAGTGCTGTTTAAATAGCCTTAGCCCAGTCCATCTTGTTTCAACTACTCCACAACAGTTAGCAACAGAAAAACGTAAGGCCAGCCAGAAACTGACAAAATTGACATTTTTTTCATTTAAAGTAAATTGGGTAAAACCTTGAACAAAGTGTTTGAAAATGTTATTTGATGATATAAATGCTAAATTTCTGTCAGAAAATTTTTTTTTTTTTTCACTCTTTTTTTGTAAATTTTGATATTCAGTTATTCAGACTTTTTAATTATTTGAACATATTTTTCATCTCATCCCAAGGTAGCCAGATAGCCAAGGAAGTACTGCAGCATATGTCTTTTTAGGGATTGAGACATTCCGGAGTTCTTATTTACTTTAGGTGTTGCTTTCGTTTATTTTAATTATCAAAATTTTAGACTTGCAGTTAAATATTTAATAGGTGATCCCAAATATGTTTTCCCACACCTCAGCAATCACAAGTACCAGGGAATGAGTTTAATGGGCACATAAAATATAAAAAAGTTTATTAGTAAAAAAAAAATTAAAACAATAGAGATTGTGTTAATAAAGGAAGAAAAGTGTGAAGGGAAAGAGAGAAAGATCTGTAGAATCAGAAAGGAATAGACTCCCAAATAAGGAAGTTTGATCAATATCTAGAGTCGGGGTTGATGAAATTGTAATGTGTGGAAAATTGAAATAAAAGATTGAGAGTATGGAGTAAGAATGTTATATCAGACTCATTTGGGAGTTAGAGAATTATTTCATGACCATATAAGGAGATTTGTCTATGTCTCAAAATGTTTGCGATAATTAAGGTCAGGTGTTATTGGAAAAACTTATGGTTTTTGGTTAAAATTTATAAGCAAGTTGATACATTTTAAACTACTCTGAGCAGGCATAAGGACATTATTCACAGAGCACAATGGATCCCAAACTTCAATTTCTGTCGTGAACAATTACATAGAATTAAGCGAGTCAGAGTGGCTTGCTTCTGGTGCAAAGGTAAATAAATTCCTTACCCCAGTACCCAACATGTAGCAGTGATGTTTTGTTCCTTTGAAAATAGCACGAATCTCCCCCCACCTTTATATTCTTTCAGAAGTGTATGATTCTGTAATGTTGGTCTTTATACAATTTAGCATTGTTCGGCCAATAGCAATCCACGTGCTGTTTGGTTGGACTGGAGGATGACATTTGACTGTGTGACTGAAGATGAAGCAAAGAATATTGATTGGTCAGTTGTCTGTGCTGGAGTTTTTGGATACTCAGATGTACTAGTGAGATAACCAAAATGAGCTGACTCATTTTACAGTCCACCAAGAAAAGGTTTAACCAATCAGAAAGCACTGAATATTTAATCCGACGTGTATAAAGGCTGCCATTTTGTTTTTTCTCCAAATATTCACTGCCAACCTCTGATATCGAAGACTGAACAGCTGCTGCTAGTGGTATTGGACAAATTACTTACTGTGCTATTCGCCACACCTGAACGGAATCGCTGAATGTAGTTCGAAATGGCTAGATGTTTGCTAATAGAATCTAAGTTACCCAAAAATCTGTGGGTCTATGCATTAAATACAGCTGTATATATAAGAAACTGTTGCTATAATAGTAACATTAAAAAGACTCCTTACGAGGCTTATACGAACTACAAACCCAACGTTAGTGGTATGCATATTTTTGGTACAATTTGCTACACATATGTCAACCACAGGTCAAAACTTGATCCAAAAAGTTAACGAGGCATATTTATTGGCTATGACAAAACAAGTCTGGCCTATATGATTTATTTACCAGAAAGTAAAATAATAAGGAGGATAAGATGCATCAGTTTTACAGATTCCTTTGAGCAAGTAGAGGATCCAGAAGAAAAGAACATTAACTGCGAGGAACTGGTCCAACACGAACTAGTATGGCCTAATTATGTGATAGGGCCTATAAATAGCAAGCCCGTTCAAAATCCACAATTAAAGGAAGGTGTTATACCAGATGATATAGACGAAGAAATGGAATCCCTAGTATCAAATGATACTTTTGAATTGAAAAAGGCCCCGGATGATAGAAATATTATCAGCAGCCATTGGGTTTATACTGTAAAGCGAACTGAGGATGGCTCGCCAGTGTATAAGGCTTGTTTTGTTGCTAAGAGATTTTTGCAGATATATGGGGAAGATTATGTAGAAACATAATAAAATAAGGGGCCTAAAAACAACTACAACTGGAAGGATTTTGTGATGCTGATTGGGCAAATTCACCAGATCGTAAAAGTATCACAGGCTATTGTTTTAGATTGGCAAAAGATAATCCAATAATTAGCTGGAAATCTAAGAAACAAGGAATGATTTCACTTTCAACCTGCGAAGCAGAATATGTTGCATTGTCGCAAGCAACACAAGAGGCTATTTTTCTTAAATTACTAATAAGAACTATTACAACACTAATACTAAGTGAGCCTATAACTATTTACTGTGATAATCAGGCCACTATTGCTTTGGCTAAAAATCCAATAATACATCAAAGATCAAAGCATATTGATATTAAATATCAATTTGTTAGGCATCAGGTACAAAAGAAAACAGTACAAATTGAATATGTTCAATTGGAAAATAACATGTCGGATTGGTTTACAAAGCCAATTGCAAAAATGAAATTACGGGCTTTCATTCCTGTCATATTTGATACTGACCTATAAGGTCCTTATAGTCTTGGGTAGGATGTAAAACTGCATCCATTAGTTATTGTCCTAAGAAACGTCAGTTTTTGGTATGAATGTGAGTCCTTAGTTTCGCGTATAAACGTAAATAGTCCTACTTTTAGCCCAATCCTCCTCCCGAATAACTCTCAGAATCATTCTGAACCGGAGTGATAGTGCCTGTTTTAAGGGGTCCCAGCTATGGGTAAAATAACAACTTTTTCCACTTTTTTGTTGTGATCACAACCCAAATTTATAATATTGTTAATGTTTATTAACCTGAAGTACTTAACAGTGGACAAAATGATATAACTAATTTTTGTGGATATTAATTTTCTTTAAACAAATTCTTTTATGAATACTAAAAAAAAAAAATCAAAAATAAATTTATGAATACTTTAAAAAGAAAAAAAAGAAGAAAAAAAATCTTTATTTTATGAATACTAAAGCATTTGTTCCATATGAATATTGACTTTACTAATATTTTGAAAGAAGATTCCATAATGTACCCAAAATGGAGAGGGTGTTGGAGTTTTTGGGTACTCAGATGTACTAGTGAGACAACCAAAATGAGCTGACTCATTTTATAGTCCACCAAGAAAAGGGTTAACCAATCAGAAAGCACTGAATATTCAATCTGACGTGTTTAAAGGCAGCCATTTTGTTTTTTCTCCAAATATTCACTGCCAACCTCTGATATCGAAGACTGAACAGCTGCTGCTAGTGGTATTGCCATTGTTTCATTGAACAAATTACTTACTGTGCTGGATTGTACATTCACAGACTACGGTGAACATGGTCAACAGTCTGTGGCTTTGGCATAATAAAAGAGGGCTGAAGCAGTGAAAAATGCAAGTGATTTGGTTATGTGTGCCAGTTCAAGAATGGTGTCATGAGAAGGAGCATTCAGTGTTGTACAAACAGCATTTAACTACAGACTATTTTGGCTTTCTTCCCAATCATAGTGGACAGAGGTTTCAATATTTGGCAAAAAACTGAATTCAGTGGGCTGCTACTGATCTACCAATTGTAGAATAGGTTGAGAATGTAGAGTTGCTTTGCTGAATTGGACAGATGGAGCATGTAAGCAATGGACATCATCCACTATAGTAGTAGATATTTTCTGGACCCTCTCAGTTCGCAATATGATCACTACAATGTCGCCAAGATTCTACCAGTGTAGTTTGCCAGTTGGAGTCAATTTTTTATGAACAGAGTTCACCACTTGAAATATTGATTGACAATGACACAACATTCATGTGCCAGCATTACAAGCACTTTTGAGTAATTGGGGTATATGTTTGCAGTTCCGATGTGCCTATGCACCCACTGGGAATGGCATAGTAGAAAGAAGTCACCAAAGCATCAAAACCATTGTGAATAGAAATCAGGTGGCCTACTGGTATAATGTCATGCCTAAAGATAAACATGCACCTACTACGGCACCGGCTGATGCACTTCATAGGTCCCATACCCAGATATGGGGTGTTGATGCCACCACCCCTACTGAACCTCAGGATACTCAAGGAGCATATGAAGTGGAAGATGTCATTTGAGTAAAAACGCCTCATGAAAGGAACACAACTAAGTTTAGCATAGACCATGCGACTTGGGTTAATAGTCCACAGTCAGTACACATCGACACATGAGGGACATATGTACCTTCATAGGACCAGTCCTGACATGTGGACATGACTGTGATTCTGAAAAGAATAAGCAGTTAGTGAATTTGAGATTGACTCCACTAAGAGAACCTGATGACTCCCCTGCTAATGAATCCTTTGAAGATGAAACAAACTCACAGAATGATTCCCCAACTACCAGCAGCCAAAATACTAATGTGGACGACCAGATAGCTCCCCTGGTAGCAGTTCATCTGAGGACAAAGCTTGTGTTGTTCTACTTCAGAGGAGTACCCAGCAAAAGAGAGCTGCTCCCAATTGTATTTTTTGTGATAATTAGATTGTAGGAAGTGTGGTGATTGTAGAAGTAACCAAGTCAGAGTGACTTGCATCTGATGCAAAGGAAAATAAGTTCCTTACCTCAGTACACAACACATAACAGCAATATTTTGTTCCTTTAAAAATCTTCCACCACTTTAGATTATTCTGGAAGTGTATAATTCTGTAACATAAGGTTTTATACAGCTTAGCGTAGTTCAGTCAATAGCAATCTGCATGCTGATTGGTCAAATTGGAGGATGACAATTGATTGTGTAACTGAAGATGAAGCAAAGAACACTGATTGGTCAATTGTCTGTGGTTTTGGCATAATAAAAGAGGGCTGAAGCAGTGAAAAGGGTGTAGTGATTTTTACATTGGTGAGAACAGTGCTGTGAGAAAGAGCATTCAGTGTTGTATGGGTGGCATCACAGGAATACAACCTCCTTTAACTACAACTACATTATCTGCTTCTTCTGGGATTCTTCATCTGAAGTAATGTATTGCCAATGACCAAGCTAATAAGTTTTAGATTTGACAGCTTCCCCAGTTGAATCCTAGGAACAAAGTAGACATAAGCATACTTGGAAATCTGGTCATCAGAATATTGAGAACAGTTTGAATGAGGTGGATATGTGTCAGTTTTTATTTAGTGAACAGAAAAAATATTTATATTCTCTCCTAGAATTTTACAGTTTTTTTGGGGGGTGGGGGGTTTGTACAACTTTGTTAGCTCTCTTGAACATATTCTGAAACTTCTCTCTATACCTATTTTGTTCCCCATGCAACTTGGTATCTTTATCATTCATAATCTTCTTCATCCTCCTATGTCTTAAATGATGGTATCTATGCAACTTTTGTGTCACACTTAAATTCTTTACTGTATGAAGTACAATGTGGGTTAATCCTTATGGTTATTCTATGCAATAAACACCTGTTAAAAAGGATCAAGTACTTATAAAAAGGATGTCAAGCTATACCATCAGGTTTAATAATAAGCTCAATCCTTAAGCAGTGAAAGATCAGAAGGAAACTTATGATGTCCATGGCTGGCATCTCATAAACATTGTCATTTATTGCCTATAACATTTATGTTATTAAAAGCTATCATGCCTCAACAAAAATAACAGTGCAGTTTTTGTTGAAAACATTCTTTGGCTATGGGAAATAAAGCAATGACAAACTTTCAAGAAAATGTAAGAAAAAAAAAGTCACAGGAAAATACTAAAGGTCCATGACTATTTGCTCTAATAAATTTATTCTGATTAGATAAGACACCTCAAAGCTGTTACAGTGTAGCATACACATATAAAAATAGCATATACTCTTGAACTGATCACAACCTTTTAATTATAAATTATACAAGCATGCAGTGAAATATTTGAGCATCTTGCATATTAGCAACATGAGAATGGATACATACTATACACAGACAGGTAGCAACATGGAAGATACAAGACACTTTCTCCTGTTCTCTCTTGCTTATTCCAAGGTTTTTAAAGACTACTAGTCTCATCCTTTTAGTTGCTTTTGTTGTTGTCACAATATTTCAGCTTATTCATTCTATGGCCTTTTTTCAGACACACAATCTGTACAAGAAGCAGATTTCTTTTTTGGTGTATGTGGAGGAGTGAGGATAATAGAATAAACCAGAACATGCAGACCAACAGAAAAATAATGTGCTGGCAAATATATTAACACATTATACCAAACTTCGTAATAAATTATTTGGACTTGTATCTTTATTTTTGTTGTTTTGGTGAAAAGAGCAAAAGCAATGGTAAAGCTCATCTGGCTCACTGAAAGTCATCAGTTCAATCCCTGTGTCAAGTAGTGAAGATGGTATATGCCAGATGAGTGTCAGATTGGCATCATAATGAAGAAAAAAAACTCCTGACACAAAAGATAAAGGAATGAGGACAGCATAGTTGTATATAAAAACATAAAAGGTTTTGTTCAGTGGTCAATTTGTAATAACAAGGAAATTAAATTGGATCAAATAAATTAGTCTATAATAGTTGTCATTTTTTTCAGAAGATTTTGACTGATCTGTTCCCTGCCATTGACATGTGCAGCCAGCATTCTTTAAATTTTTCACTTTCTCAAAAGAAACAACACAGTTCATAAATTCAAGAATCAAAATTTAATGGAAAAAAATATTATACTTGGGTAGATATGGTTGGGGAATGTTGGTGCTCATATCCACTTTCATCACAAGTATAATATCTGCATCGCCCTGGGGAATCAGGGTGAATGGGTTTAGTCCCCACTGATAGCATCCCTTAAGAAGGAACTCCAAGGGTGGGGAACACAGTGAATACAAAAATCAAAATTATATGGCTATCTCTTATAAACAAACCAGAGACAGTGAAAATGAAATATGAAAAAAAACAAAACAATTTCAAACTTTCATAGTTATAGAATCAATAGATGGTGAAATATCAAAAATGTCTCCTTTTGTGTTGCAAAGGGTTATATCAGCCATGATTGAATCAAAATCTGTAAAAAGAAGAAAGAAAAGTAACACACTTTTAATTAAGTATTTTTAAGTAAAAGCCAAAAAAGACACAGAAAAATTACTAAAAATCAAGCAAATAGACAACAATGAAATAAAGGCTTACCCCCACCAATTTCTTAATTTGTCTAAGGGAGTAATAAAATGTCCAGAGCTGTCACTCTGCCCACCAGAAGAAATTAAAAATGATAACACCCTAAGGAGTAACAGATGTCAAAAGAATTCAAATAAAAAAGAAATGGCACATCAATAAATACAAACATACATTTTGACATTCAACAAACCTATTCTACCTAAAGAAATAAAGCTGGGATATGCAATAGTCAAGGTATAAACATATATTCCTAATTCCTGTAGATGTTACGAATGTCAGAAATTTGGCCAAATGTCCGAAAATTACAATCCAAAGTACAAAAATCCTTCAACCCTCTAAACATTTCGAAGAGAATCAAAAGGTGCATAAAAAGATAACACAACCCAGTACATCATTGAAGAACTAAGAGAAATGGACATAGATGAACAAAACTCTATCCCATCTCAAACAAGGGAATGGTCATCATCCAAACAAAGATCATCAAGAGAACCTAATGGAAAATCTAAGTTTTGTGATGTCAATGAACACTTGTTGCCACTTTTATAATGTCAACAAATACTCATTGTCACTTGTATTGCTTGTTATAGTAGAGACTTTGTAATAGCAGATACAACTATAGTAACACCATTGTACTGGTGTCAGATGTCTTTGAATATCACTCGCATTAATAGTACTTGCTCAATAATACTTGCTCGAATAGAAACGACCGAATAGTGATCCAAATAGTAATCTGTATAGGGGAATAGTATAGTGGATAGAGTAGAGAATAGCAACCCATATAGTAATAGAGGATAGAATAGAAACGTTGATCAATTAGATGCCACACTAATTCCCATATATACATTTCCTTTGCCATCACATGATCTACTTATTCAAAATGGGATCAACTATGTTTGCTCATTGGCGATCTATGTTCAAACCCAAGTACACTGTTTACATTATTCGGACTATTGTCCTCATCTTTGTCACCATATTTATTACAACGTTTCACTCACTGGGGTAGACTGTTCTAGTTCCATGTGTCATGTCTAATGGATGTCAGTTATCAGTTAATTCCCCTCTCCAAGTTCTCAACTGCCTTAACCAGATATTGAACTTACACTCTTTGGGTCCTGTCCCTGGATCTAACTAACGCCTTTATCTACTGTGCCATGTGTCCTTGAGGATAAAGTGTTCAGTTCAAGATTTCAACCACCTGAAGAAGGCTGGAGCATACAACAGCCAAAATGTTGTAATAAATATGGCAACAAAGATGAGGACAATAGTCCAACTAATGTAAATAGTGTACATAATACCTCATCTCAGAAATATAGTCAAATCCAAGTGTTGGCAGTGACACTTTAATCCCATATAACAACTCCCCTTTGAGATGACTTCTCCTGGAGTTTATATTTCTTCAGCTTTGGATCAATATCCAAATGTTCCATTGCTGTTCTTTTTCTTTTACTGTACCTCCTTGGTTCACTAATTTCAGGTGGTGTGGGTACATCAAACATGTCATACAATATTTCCATTGGTACCCATTTTTGTGGACTTACTAGATCAGTGAATCTCCATTTTAACTGATTAAGATGTCGCTTATTTTCCCACTTTTATCCCTATATCATGTATGTCATTTTGCCGATTCGTCTTTTTATAACACCATCTTCCCAGAATTCCTTTCCACATTGATACATTTTAAAAAATACCTTATCTCCAAGTCTAAACTATTTACTTATATTATTGTTTCTTGATGCTCTCGTCTTACTTAATCTTCCTGGTGAACATCAACTCTGCAGGCAACATTTCAACCACAATATTTGGGTTTGGTGTTATTCTATAAATACTAGGAAATTGTTGTAGCATTACTTCATCTGACTTCTATCCCTCCGAATTTTTTAGTGCCCTTTTAAATGCATCAACAAACCATTCCACTTGTCCATTTGATCTTGGGTTATAAGGAGGAGTTGTAATATGTTCTATTGCTAATGATTTGCAAAAAACTTAAATTCACTAGACATGAATTGAGTCCCGAACACCAAATCTTGTAAAACTCTTGTGTAGCAAATTTATCATTACCATGGTAGTCGGCCTTCCACATTTTAATATTTCTGGCCATTTAGTGTAACTATTGATTACAACTATATAGTATGCTCCATTTTGATGGTCCTGCAAAGTCTATATGTATTCTGGACCATGGCATATCAGTTTTCAGCCATGGTTGAATTCTGATAGGTGGTGACTTTGCTGCCAGAGCACAACCTCTGCATGATTTCATTAAATTTTCGATATCTTGATCCATTTTTGGCCAATAAGTATAACACCTCATTAAGGATTTCACTCTAGAAATTCCTGGATGTCCGATGTGAAATTCTTTTAACATACATGTTTGCAATGATGCTGGTATCACCACTCTCTCTGCATACATCATTACATAATGAAAATTCATTATTTCCAGTAATATTGTTTTCTTTAAATCTTAATTGCTTCTTCATTTTCATTATAAAATTGTCTTTTTCCAACTTAATTCTTATTTCCTCAAATGTTATGGGCAGTTCTTTTACAGAATTGCATAATACATTATTAATTTCATTTTCGGCCTTTATCACTGCAATTACTGTGTCTTCAAGTGGTTCACAGAATCTTGGTATTAGTATAGACAATCCGTCTGCATGACTTCATTTTTTGGATGGTAAAAATTCCATTTTATAATTATAATTCAATAGGATAATTCCCCAGCATTGCAGTCCATTCTCTGTGTGTGGGAACACCCTTTTTTGATTCATATATGGACAATAATGAACAATGTCTGATGATTGTAGTATGAATTCTCTACCATGTATGAATTTGTGAAACTTTTTCATGGCAAATATGATAGCCAATGCTTCCTTTTCTATCTGGCTGTAGCTTCTTTCAGCTGCAATTAATGATCTTGAAGCATGAGCTATTGGTTTAGTTGTACCATTCTCATATTTGTGTAGTATCACTGCTCTGATACCCAAATCACTTGCTACTGATGCAACCACAATCTTTAATTTAGGGTCAAAATGAGCTAGTGACAAATCCGATATTAAGACTTTCTTGATCTCTTTGAAAGCACTTTGACATTTATCTGTACAATTCCATTTCACATCTTTCTTCAGCAGGTTATTCAAAGGTGCTCTTAATTCATGCATATTAGGTATATATGTATAATAGTAGTTAACAAACCCTAAAAATGCTTGTAACTTTGTTATATTTGTTGGAGCAGGCATCTCCTTTATCGCACTTGCCCATAAAGGATCCATCCATCTACCATTTTCATCAATAATTTATCCTAGATATTTAAGTCTGGACATAAACAATTCACATTTTCCTTCACTGATCTTAAAACCATATTCTTTAATTCTCTCAACTACTTTTTTTACATCTATATATTGCTTTTGAGTCTAACTTTTAATAAGTACGTCATTCAAATATACTTGAGCACAATCCAAACTGGTAAGCATAGTATCCATTATCTGTTGGAATATGCTTGGTGCTACCTTTATACCAAAAGGAAGTAAAAAAATTAAGCACATATGCTGATTTTATTATTCTGTTTTTTAACGTAGACTGTCAGTGATGCCCATTCAGAATGGTCTGTTTGTGATATCACACCTAATTTTTCTAGTCTGTCCAATTCATTATTAATTGGATCTAAGGCCGCAAAACATACGCTCCTTTTTGGCTTAAATGTTGGTGTTACTTTGTCTTTTAACTCAAACTTAGCTTTTGCTTTCGTGCATGTCCCTAGATCTTCTGAGAAAACTTCTGAAAAACTCTACTTCAGTTCATTTTTCAATTTTTCAGTTGCCATATTAGTACCAGGGGTAACAATATTTATCTTGTTGCAAATAGAGTTAACTGGAATGTCCCAGTGATCAAACAATGCAATCCAGTTTGTTCCAAACAAATTAGCAGTATTCTTTAACACAAATACTACTGCTTTTATGGTCTTTCCCTCAAAAGAAACATTACAGCAGAATTCACCCAAAAAGTTTAATCTCTTTCCTGAGACTCCATACGCAACTTTGTCAGAAGTCAGTAAACTGGGATTACTCATTTTTCTCCATGTCTGTTCATTTATGATAGTGATATCAGATCCTGTATCTAGTTGCAATTTTAGTTTTATATTATTAATTTGCACAAAAACAAATTTCCTCTTTTGAGATATCTTGTTAATTTCCCTTTTAGGCTTCTTATTATTACTCCATGTATTTATCATGTTCACATATGCTTTATTTTCTCTCCATTTTTTGTATCTGCAACACGTACTTTTGTGTCCTAATCTCCCACATTCATAGCATTTTTTGTTCTTGAAAAAACAATCAATTTTAAAATGCTTACCTCCACAACTGTGGCAAGTATTAGGTATTGAGGAGGATTATCATCTTTTTTTACTATTCTGTTATGATTTGAAAAACGTTTAGTTTTTTTTCTCTTAGATGGTCGGACACTATGTAGAGTGTGAATTGTCTTTTTCCTCAATCCTTGCAGTATTGACACTCTTCTGCTTTTTTCTGGTGAGTTAATTTGGGATCCATTTCTAATTTAGCAAGTATCCGGGATCTTATCTCCACATCCTTATTAGAAGTTAAACCCTGTACAAATATCAGGCATTTAAATAAATCAGGAGTTAATTCATTTAACTTGAACTTTTCACATTCTCGATTCATGGCTCCTGCATAAGTGACAGAAGCTTTATCATCAGACTTTACTAAATTAAGACATTCTATCATAATGAACTCCTATCACCAAAAATTTTTGATAGTATTAGAACAGTCTCATCAATATTTATATCTCCTGTTTTTTTTCGGAAAAATATAATTCACATATTTTTCATATTCAACAGCGGACAATTTCCTTAATAATGAACAAATTTTCTTTTCATCATTCCAATGCGAACAATCCCTTTTGAATACCCATTCGTATCTTCTACAAACTGGAAAAATTATCTCTTTGTCTGGATTGTATACAAATTCACTGATTGAATTAGCAACAGCATCTGGAGTGAATGAATCTGAAGGTTTTCCTTCCATCGTTTTGGTAACCAACTCAAAATCTTCTGTAGTTGTAATTGCTGTTCATGTTGTTTTTGTTGCTGCAATTGTTGTTCTTGTTGTAGTTTTTGTTGCTGCAACTGTTGTTCTTGTAGCATCAACATTTCAATCATGATAGCTTTTAGTTCTTCCATTTTGATGTACTCTGCTGAATCCTCATGTAAGTTCAAGGAATCCTCATCACCACTTTTGTGATGTCAATGAACACGCATTGCCACTTTTGTGATGTCAATGAATACTCATTGTCACTTCTGTAATGCTTGTTGTAGTAGAGACTTTGTAAACGCAGATACAACTATAGTAATGCCTTTGAACAATACTGGTATTAGATGCCTTCAAATATCAATTGCACTAATAGTGCTTGCTCAATAATACCCTCTCGAATAGTAATCACCAAATAGTGATCTGAATAGTAATCTATATAGTGTTCAGTATAGAGGATAGCGTAAAGAATAGCAACCTGTATAGTAATAGAGGATAGAATAGAAATGGTGATCTATTAGGTGCCACGCTAATACCCATATATACATTTCCTTTGCTCTCATGTGATCTACTTGTTCAAAATGGGATCAGCTGTGTTTACTCACTGGTGATCTATGTTGAAACCCAAGTGTTGGCAGTGACAATTTATTCCTATATTCCTAAGGAAACAAGATCAAACAAACAAGCAGATACAAAAGACCTTCAAAGAACAAAATATGACAAGAAACAAAGTGCTAATAGACCAGAGAGCATAAAAATTATGGTTACTTCACCTACTAAGCATAAATCAAACAAGGAAAAAACTCTTAACACCCAGGGTCAAAACACTATGAAAATGTAAATGTGGGTTTTAATACCAGAAATACTTTGTGTAAAAAAAAAAATTATTACCATCAATAAATTTTGAAGGAAAAATTATTACCAACAATACATTAAAAAAAAAATACCTCCAACAATATATTTTTGGAAAAATATTACCAGCAATACATTTTTGAAGGAAAAAAGTATTACCAGCAATACATTTTTGATAAAATATCACCGGCAATACATTTCTGGAAAAATATCACTGGCAATACATTTTTGGAAAAAATATTACCAGCAATACATTTTTGGAAAAAATATTACCAGCAATACACTTTTGAAAAAATATTACCAGAAATACATTTTTGAAAAAATATTAACTACTATAGACTTATGAAGGAAAAATATTTCCAGCAATAAAATTTTGTCAGAATTAAATAACACATTGAAGTTGATATACCATAAAATCTAATCAAACCAATTCAAACCAAATATGATCTGCTGGAACACTAGGTTTTGTTAAGTTTCACACTCGGTTTGCTTGTATAGACATTTTTATAATTCTTTGCCAGAATCACTGGAGTTAAGCAGCAATGATCCCAGTCGGTACTTAGATGGGAGATGGCTTGGGAACCCCAAGTATTGTAAGCAATTTCCTACATACTGAAATATGTTTCAGCTTTAAATAACCCACAAAGCATTGGTAAGCCATAAAAAACAAATCAAATTCCAAATCTAAAAACAAGGGCAAGAAAGTTATTTTTATAAGCATTTACCAAGCTTGATTTTATCTGGCAAAAGGCTACAGGTTTGAGGCACCCAATGAGGATCAAGCACAATATACAATAGTAATGATCTACTAGACTAGTAATGTTAACCATTACCTCATGATTAGGTCTGTCCTCTTCTTTTCTCCTTTGTAAAAGAAAAAAGTGATTAATAACAAAATCTCTGCCATATTATCATTTGAGATTATATCTCAGATTGAATAAAGCTGACCTGCAGAAATAATAAATGATGAATCGGCAGCATTAGTGCAATTAGAAAACTGAACTTGAATTGGCTTTAAATAACTGTAATAACCTTGAATAATTTCAAGATCTGATTAAGATTGGGAGAAAAAACTGGAATGGTGCCTGGAAGAAAATTTGAGATTTCCGAGCTTGAAAGATCAAGAATGAATTATGAAGAAAAGAAAAATATTCTAAAACAAAAAATAATATATTTCTTTACAGTTGGCAAGAGAATTTCAAATTATAGCTAGAATAACTTCCAGCTATAATTTTAAATTTAATGAATAATAAATAATGAATTTAAATATTTTGTTCATATATCTCTGCATCAAATAGATGAATTATCATTGTCTTCTAATTAAATATATATAGACAGAATGAGATATGAACTAATAGAAAGACTGTATGGAGTAGATAAATATTCAAATGAGTTTTATTTATTTACACACACACACATATATATATATATATATATATATATATATATATAATGTTAATAGCAAAATACATTTTAATAATGTATATTAGATTATAAAGGAAAGCATCTTTTATTAATATACTATTGTCTTTACAAATATATTCATTTATATTTCAGTTTATACACACACACATCATTCAGGGTTTTCAAATACTTCCTATATCAGGCTGAGAATTTCTTAGTACTTCCTTGTGTGTATACACTCAAACATACACATATATTTTCTCATTTTCATAATGCTTCTTCTGTGAAAACTTACAAGTCACAAATGAAATCTATTTTTTCTTTTATGCTACCAATTGCTATTAAAAATTACTGTACATGACTGATATGGATGAAAATGAACTTTGAATCTGAAACTAGCAAAACAGTACTTTCAGCTATGGCACCATCCCCATAAACAGCACATACTGTTAGAAATAAAAGAGCATCAAATGATGAAATTGCATCTAATTTTTTCTCCATTTTTACTTTTTACATAAAAACATTTAAAAATCACAATCTAGAGCAATAATATAGAAAAATACATGGAAATGTCACCTTCCAGAATATATATATATATATATATATATATATATCCTAACTTTCAGTCATGTGTGAAATAAAACCACATGTTCAAATGCCACTTATTAAAAAATGTTATGAACTTTTGTTTGAGCCCAATTTGGCTTGAATGTTGTAAACTGTAAAATAATTGTCCATAGCAAAATGTAATTGACAAAAATTTTAACATGCAGAATTGACAAAGTTCTCAATAAAGAAAAAGAGGAAGAAAAAGAACAGAGTAAAATAATAACAAACAAACAATAATATATATTTTTCATTTATTATATTATATTTTATTATAAGGACAATTCTTTTGTTTTTGTTGTTCACTGAAGACATTTGGGTTTAAGATCAAAAACAAAGGAATTGGCCTTGATGTTCCAATACTTTTGCAGTGGACTATATATATATATATATATATATATATATATATATATATATATATATATATACACACACACAGACATGACAGAATTGAATAGACACTCACATAAACTGTTTATTTTATTAAACAAGTAATTTATACAAATGAAGTAATTATAAATGGTCATAAATTTAATAACTAATACTTGGTTGACATCCCTTTTGCTTTTTTTGATGCAAGGACCCTTCTAGGCATGCTAGCGATGAGTTCACGAATATCATCTTGAGGGATTTCTTGCCATGTTTCACACAATAATCCTAAAATTTTGGGCTTAGAAGATGGCTTCCTGTTCTTTTTGCATAGTTTTCGATCTAATATGCCCCAAAGGTGTTCAATAGGGTTAATATCCAGGGATTGACTTGGCCATGGAAGTTTATTGATCCCATTTTGTCTCAACCAATGTTGCGTTGCTTGAGCAGTGTGACATGGAGCTCCATCTTCCATAAATAGGGAGTCAACTTTGCTCATTCTACTACTTGAGAATATTGGAAGGAGCCCTTTCTTTAATATAGAAACATATTTGGTTGAATTAATGTTTCCTTCACACTCCACAAGCTCTGAGCAACCATCACTCCAAATTGCACCCCATACCATTACTGAATGGCCCCCATGTTTCACCATTGGCTGCAGTCTTTTTAAATCAAACTCTTGACTACAGAGTCTCCATACCCATACACTTCCACTGTCGGAAAATAATGCGAATCTTGACTCATCAGAGTAAATGACAGTGGTCCAAAAGGTTACAGGTCTCTCCACCATCTCATGAGCCCAATCCTTTCTGCGTTTGATATTGGCTGGCCGGAGAAGTGGTTTTCTTCTCGCAGCTCTGCCATAGTAGCCCAGCTTGTAAAGATACCTGACAGCTGTTCTGGGACTGACATCAACTTGTGTTGCTATGTCAGAGACTTTGCAACGTGGATCCTGTTCAACATTTCTTTCGACAAGACGCATGGTTCTTTCAGAGGGCCCAGGGCGGCCTGGATGAGGTTTTGTGCACTTCTTGCCCTCTCTGGTGAATTGTACAATCATTCTATTAACAGTAGAAAGGGGTATTGAAAGATTTTCAGATATTTTTCTTTGACTAAGACCACCTTCACGTTGGCCCACGATACGTCCTCGCTGAAATTCAGATAGGTCTGATGCTCCTTTGGTTCGTGGCATGTTCCAGTATTGTTATCTGCAATTTTAATCAAATAATCTAAGTCAATTTATCTTGGTTATTAAAAAAATTAAAGTTAATTTATCTTGGTTATTAAAAAAAATCAGAAATAAAATTTATCTTGGTGTCTATTCAATTCTGTCTGTGTATATATAAAGTCAAAATAAGACAAAACAAAGTGACGGTAATAAAGCACGAAGTTAGAATTGTGTTCAAGCACAAAAGATATACAGTCAAGTGGTTATAATGTTCTGACTTCCAAACAAGGAAGAACAAAAATGTGACAGATGAGACTGAGAATTGTCCATTTTTATTGTAGAAGCAGAAATTGCAGCGTAGGATTTGTCTATAAATTTAGGTTAGGTAGTTTCATAGCAGTCATTGCCACAGATTGGAACCAACAGACACCATGCTTATCAGTTCATCATTACTAAACTAAGAAATTATTCTACTATCACTATAACCATCAATTCAAGTCATGACCTTTTACACCATGAACAAATCAGTTTTTATGTTAATATCCTGCAGTCCCCATCTCAATGCCAAATAGAGTTTTTTCATCATGCCATCCTCTTTGGTTGCATTAATTTTACTGGCATAATCTTTATTCTCAAGCCATACTGCACCTCACTGCTACCCTGTTTCAAAACAATGCGCATTTGCCATTCTACTAGCATCATGTCACATGAACTCTGCTCTGTTTCAGACTTGTATCACTTATCTCTCACTGGGTCTCTCCACTGCATTGCTTCTACAACATCCCTTCACCCATCTTTTCCTCCCCATTTACTCCCCCTGCTCTTCTTTTAATACAATTACATGCAGTCTAGAGTCATCAAGCAATGGGATCGTGAACTACCAATTTCCTTCACATTGAAAATAACTCCCTTCTACTTAACTCAGTTTTCTTTTATTAAATCTCTTTCCCTCTCTGAAACACCAGTTTTCCTGACCTATCATTTTTTTTATTTTGAGCCTTAGGGGTTGGCACTCTTCTTTACTGCAAGCTTCCTTTGGCACATGCTTCTCTATGGAGGGATGGTACAAGTCTCTTCAGATGAGTTGTCTAACATGCTAGGGCTAATGGATAGATCATCAGGGGACTGTTGAAGGAACATGACTTGCACTGGAGCAGCATCTCCCCAAAAGATTAATTGCTGCTGTCAATGTTTTTTGATAAAGTTGCCCATAAAACTTGATGATGTTTTATGTGGTGTGGGGTCCAATTCACCAGTGCTTACTCATTACACCCATGATGCATCCCTTTCTGAAACATTGTACATTGGTTGGTGGGAGGCCTGACTCAGCCTAGATCTCCAACATTATATGGTCCATGTACCTCCTCATGTTCAGGTAGGTGTGCAATGTCAACTTTGCTTATTCAAATGTGGTATATTTAGACTGCATTGGTTGGTGTGGTTGCACTTGAAACGTTATCCTTTGTCATCACATATTAAACCATTCATAGGCTATAAAGAATTCTGTTGCAAATACCTTAAGGAGGGCACACTTTATCTGCTCAACATCAGTCCACACATCAGTAGTTAGTTGTTGGTATATCACAAATACACTATAAGTTTTAATGGCTTTTGGTTGCAGGTATTCCTATAACTAAACTGTTGAAGTCTGGAATGAATCTGATGTTAAAAGCTTTGTCTTCCATCTGATAGCTGAAATAGCTTGTAGTAAAAATAAAGCAAACTGTCACAAATTCACAGAACCAAATTTCTAAATGGTCTCCCAGCAGATGGCTTGCTTGCTGTCCTTGTTCACTAACTTTATCTGTATTTGAAGGTAGATATGTTAATCTGTAAGCAGTATATCCAGCTTATTCCATCAACCATTTTCTGTTATAGACAACAGAATAAGTCTGACCCATTTTCTTCTTTGTATCATAGAGCCAATAACACTAACAAGCGCATAACCTTAATCTTTTTGAACATATGTGGGTTTTTTTTTGCTCATATACAATAGATTATGTTGGACTGTTTCAATTCTAGTACTAGGATATAAAAATGAAGCTTCCAGTAGGGAAAAACACACTGCCAATAGCATGTAAAATTAATGTTATCATTCTATTTTAATTGTTTTTCTAACATTTTGTTGGACTAAATTTGCCACACAGCTATATTCACAGAGCAAACATTGAAAAATAAATTTATTAACAATAATTTGTGATACTTGAATGATTTTTTGCAGAAGCACTTTGTATGACACTTTTTTGACTAATGTTTAGTAGTAAATATGTCAAAACCCTGATCATTTCAATCAACTTTTTTAAGCCGGTGGTTCCCAAACTTTTTTCTCTGGGCTACATTTTCAGAATTAAAATTTGCTTGTGCCTTACCAAATTTTATGCGATAAAAAGTACATTTTAAAATATAAAATAGAGAGGGGGTTAAAGGGAGATAACCACGTATTTGAAATCAAATCGGTATAATTGATAACTCCCTCCTCCAATTTACAGAGCCCAGTTACTATATTCTTAAGACTTGATATAATGCAAAAATATCACAATGATAAAATTGGTCAATAATTATTTATAACTACTGGGACTCATGCATGCAATTGCAAGTAATCCATCATAATATTTTTTAATTTTTAAATTGTATTTAATTTTGGCATATGAATTTTTTGAAACTGTTTCTAAATCTATCATTTTTTTTAATCATTCTGTGTCACCTGCTATACTATTTTGCTGCACCTATGAGACATGTTGCACTGTTTGAGAACCACTGTTAAGCATTCATAAAAAATATAATAATATTTGTAAACAATTTGCCAGAAGAAAATGTCAGAGTTTAGTCCTTTTTATCCTGAAGAATTCACTATTGGCTGCTTCTGAACAAAGTTTTCATCGGAAAAAAGGTCTCATTGTTGTTATTGATGACTATAAAGCTGTGCCAAAGCAGTATGCCAATGTGAACCACAGTCATCATAATTCAAACTACTGACCAATGTGAATCAAACCACCATCTAGTGTAACACAACCTGTTACAACTCCACACCCATCAATTACTTTTTGCACACAAACTTGTCACTCCACAGAAAGCTCATTTCCTCATGCACTCAGTTCAAGTTTATATGTAATAAGTGTCATAAAGACATTTCAGTTCGGTGTTTCTGCCTATTTCTGACATATCTGTTAGAATTCATGCATGCTAATCTTGGTCTTTTTTCTTTGTTAAAGTTTCCAAAGATATTTCCTCATAAATAACCTTTGCTTTCAATATTCTTTTGAATTTCTTCCAAAAATTCTCAGCTCAGATGTTTTAATGTCATAACAGATTCCATTTTTCTATAATTCTTGAGTTCTGCAAAAGCAAGAGAGTGACAACAGAAATGTCCAAATTCACAATTAAAATTAAATTTTTTTCCAACTGACTTTATAATGCTGCAAATCAATAGTGTCTGTGAAAAATCCAGGTACAAATAGAGTGAAAGAAGGGCCTTGAATTAAACATTCTGTCATACCAATCCATTGGTTAAAGACTTGCTCCTTTGTTCTCTGCATCATTATTTCTCTCTCTCTCACTATTTCACTCTCTCTTAAGCTACCTTTCAATGTATACACTGGTTCTTTATTTCTCCCTCACTTCTTCATATCTTTCCCCCTCTGGCTTTTATTGTCTTTATTTTCTATTTCTTTCTGTAAATTTCTATTTTTGGAAAAGGAGAAAACCACAAATTATCTTCTTTGCTAATCATTCTCTCTTCTAATCTGCACCTACTTCAGCCATCTTCTCACTTTCTTCATATCTTTCTCTCTAACTCACTGTTTCTAATCTTCTGCCTGTTTTTATTTCTTCCCTTTACTGCCTTTATTACTCTTAGTCTTTTAATCTCTCTTTTTCTCTCCAATTACTCTCAGTATTTCTTTCTAATTTCTCCTTCATGTTTTCTTTTTCTTCCAAACCTTATTCTCTTTGTTTTTGTCTCATTCCATCTCTGTGTTTCTTTCTCATATTCTATCTCCTTTTTTTCTCCGCCACTTTTCTTCTATGAAATAAACCCACTCAATGTATTGCATTGTATTTTTATATAATTCTTTAATACATCTCTTAAGTTCTTTACATCCACTCTCTCTTCATCTCTCTTGTACACCCTTTTCTGCCATATATATTTTTACTTTATATTTGCTTTCTTCATCTCTCTTTATATTTTTTTAACCTACTCTTTCTTCATCTGTCCTGTACATATATCTCTCTTTTTCTCTATCTTCTACATCTCTCATTGTCTTTTGTTTAATCTCACTCTCTTTAACATCTATACACTTTTCATCTATATCTGTTTTCTACAATTCCTTTCTTTATCTCCTGCACCTCACTCTTCATTCTCTGTCTATGCCTTCTTTCTTCACTTTCATTATATTTTCTCTCACTATATTCCTTTTTCTCTACACCTCTATGCACTTTCTTCCTCTCTTCTCAACATTTTCCTTTTCTCCTCTCTCTTTTTTATAAACATTTTCTTTGTCACCTGTATATTCCCTCTCTTCATCTCTTTTATACCATTTTTGTGTATCACTCTCTCTAATACACTTTTTTAGTCTTTCTTGTCACTCTACTTGCTTTCTTCATCTCCTTTATACCCCCTTTCTCTCTCTCTCTCATCTATCCCATATACTCACTTTCTCTTTCCCCTACCTACACAAAGGGGAAGTAATCATATTTAGCCGTACTTGATCCATATTTCAGAAATCATATTCCTACATTAAATGTAATAACTGCATGCATAATCATTCAGCTTTCTTCTTGGTTTGCTTGTAAAAATTTTATGTCAAGGTTAGCTTCTTCCTTTCTAATTTCACTCCTTAAAAAATTACTATTATTCACTTCCTGACACCTGTACACCTTAAAGCACCTTTCAGACACAGCCCTATGTTTTTGTTGGTGGGGAGGGGAGGAACAGTTTTCATTTCCTTCCTGTTCCTTTTTTCTCCTGCTGGGGTTTGCATTCTTTGCATTATTTCAAGCCTGTTTATCTTTCATTTTTCCCTGTATACAGAGCCGTTGTGAAGCAATGCAAGCATTGAACCAGGTGCCAATTGCTGCAGAGATCATTTGTGGTGACCACTGGCCCATGATGAGGAAGCACCTGTTTGATGTCTTCTCTGACACAGACCCACAACTCTCAGTAAGTCGTGGTAACCACATACACCTTGTTTTCAACTATTTCTCACACTCTCTCTCTCTCCTGATTTCTTTACCTATTTCTCTCTTAATTTTGTTTTTTTAATCTAATTTCTCTAAACATAACTTTTTACATTTTACTCTCCTCTCTCAACATCCTTGCTCTCCCCTTCTTTACTGTCTAAATTCCATTTTCTGTGCCTCCCTCTTGATCCTTACTCTCTTATTCAATTTCAATGAGATGTCCCATGCTACATCTCTGAATACTTAATCTCACTTTAAAACTTGCTCTCTACATCCTTGAATTCTTTTTCTTTCTTTCTCCTTGACTTCATACACAATCTCTCTGAATTCTTACACACACACACACACTCTTTCTCTCTCCATATTGTTCAGCTCTCTCTCTCTTTCTCTCTTTAAATTCTTACACTCTATCCCTGTTTTGCCTCTACTCATTAATTATTTGTCTTTATATCTTAGCATTTACTCCTAGCCTGATAATTATATTTCTTTTATTCTCTCTTTTCTCCATTTGTTTTTATTTCAGAGTCTATCTTTAAATATTCCCCCTCTTGTCATCTTTTAACTCTTCCTCTATTTTTTTCTCTTTTTCATTATTTTAACAGGTCTTTCTCATTTTCTTTTTCCTATCTCTTTTTACCTCCTTCATATATCTTTTTCTATCTGTTTTTCTTTTCACATTATCCTCCTGCAAATTCATATATTTGCCATTTTTTCTCTCTTCCTAGTTATTTTTCTCAGTTTCTTACTGTCTTCATCCTTATCGTTCTTTCTCTTTACTTTCTAATAATGTACCTTCTATCCTCCTCTCACTCTCTTCTCCCTATTGTCATCAAAACCAGAAAACATCTTCCCTTCAAAAATCAACAAATATGACAACTTATTTGCTATCTCTTTGTTACTTTAAAATAAATCAATGGTGGGTACACCATGACAGGATTTAACTGATTTTAAAAGTTCCAAAATCTTCTTAATATTCACAATCTCTTTCAAGCTTCCTGATTCCTTTTCTATCACTCTCTACCTTCATCAAATGCATCTCTTCCTTTTTCTTTTGTTTTTAATTCTCTTCCTTCAAATTTCCTCTTTTTGTAAAATCATTTCCCACTTTATTCTGCTTCCACTGCTCACACTCAGGGACTCTATATCTCACTGCTTCCACCATCACTCAAAGATTCACTCCCTTTTTATATTTTTCCACTTTCACTCTGGCTTACTTCCTTTCTATATTTCTTATTTCTTCCACCCACATTCAAAAAAGATGACTCTCCTGCTTCATTCACTTTTATCTGAAAACTAATTTTCTTTTACCTCTTCAATACTTGCTCATCAGCTGATTTTCTTTGCTTTCTCTATTCTCACTCAAAGATTTTCTTCATCCTCTTCCATTTTTACTCAAACATTCATTCTTTTGTGTCTCATTCACTCTGACTGAAATGTTCTTTATCTTTTTCTTCTGCCTCCTCTACTCCCACTCAAAATTTCTCTCTCTCTCTCTCTTTATTTCAGTCTCTACAATGGAAAGTGCACACTTATAATTTCTGCAGATTCATTTGGTTATGGAAGAATAATCTCATTTGCTATGTGATCTGCTACCATGGTGAATGAGGCTTGCAGTACAAATATACAATGTGTTTGAAGAAAAAGAAAATACTATTCATATTTGGATCTGTTATCTTTCATCTTCTTTCTACCTTTTTTCTATCCCTATCAACTGAACTCCATTTTTCTTTCATTTTCCTTTTCTCTCCTTCACAATTTCTCCATTCTGTCTGTTTATAATCAGTCTCCCACTTTATAATTATCAATTTCTTTTTATCCCTCATTCTTTGACTATGAAACTTTTCACATTCTCTATATTTCTCACACTCTTCCTTGTTTTCTTCTGAGTCACTCTTTGTCTTTTCTTTCTCTTCATCTTGATCTCTTTAAATCCTGTCTTTCTTTCAATCATCTCTTCTTAATGCTCACTCATTTCTAGTACTTCTCTCTCATAATTCTTATGTTGCTCTTTCTACCTACCAATTTTACCATTTTCTTTCTTTCTTTTATCTTTCCAACCCGTTTTTTTTCTCTCTCTCTCTCCTTTCCACTTTTTATTCAGTCCTCACCTCACCCCTCATACAAACTTCTCTTGATAACCTCTAAATGCAGTAGTGATGACTGCAATATTTTAAGCTTGGTTGCTTTTCGTGATTGCAATGATTATTTCATGTAATTTCTGCTTAATTTCATTTCATTTAATCAAGCCAAGCCAAGCAAACAAAAATCACTTCACATTTTACAGCAAATATCCTGACCCACACAAGCCACACACCATCCATATATATATGTGCGTGTGTGTGTGACACTCAAAACAAAAGTAAACATGACAAGAAAAGGGGTTGAGAATAGTTACAGAGGCGGAAAAGAGATTAAAAATTGCTACTTTCACAATATTGATAAAGACTACTGATTTTGATGCTTATCACCTCATTTTAGTGCATTGGCTTGCACATTGATCTTTTAAATCCTCTGTAGGGAGTTTGATCCTAAGGACTGGATGATACCCTTAAAACATGGCCTTCTTTTAGATGTGATCCATTCTAACCAAAAGCCTCTTTTGTTTTAATTTATTTATATATTAATAAATAATAAACATTAGACCTGTAGAAATCATATTATTATCTACAGATATTTACTAAGGATAGCTAAGTCTTGCTCATGGCCACTTCAAATTGGGACAGATGTTGTTGCATTAAACGTTCAAGTGGAGCTGCCAGATTTAACAAATCATCATTTCAAATTGTGGCTTTTAGCTAGGCTTGAACACCAGCAAGTGAAAACAGTGAGAAATACCCAACCACCTCAGCCACCAAACAAGTCCTCAGATTGTAAGATATATATAACCTTAAACATACACACACTTCTTTAGGTAGTGCTCATGTGGCTTTTCAATTCAAACAGTTTATAATACATAGGTACAACATATAAGTCGTCTACAGAAACATTCTTATCACCCACACAATTCATTTTACATATACATATTTATTTTCATCTGCCAGCCTGAATATTCAAGAAATCTTATTAAAGAAAAAATATCTACTCTCTGGCAGGATTCAAGCCTGCATCCCCTTTCGCAGGAGAAACTGTCATTAGATCCAACTTACTTTAGACCACCTTGGCCATTAACTAGTGCTGATTTCTTAAATAAGATTTTTCAAATATTCAAACTCGTATATATATATAAATATATATCAGAGGTGACTCTGGAGGTCAGGCTTGTCAAGCTTAGCCCAAAGTATATCTATTTCAAAGCAAAAAACATTGTTTGTAGTGCATCATTTTCATTCTTGACTTTAGTTGGATCCATAATTAATTGTTTTAACTCAGTGCCTCAAAATATTGACCGAAATACATTTCATTCATATTGTTCATAATAAAGAAAGAAAGAAAAAAAGAAAGTAAGTAAAAATAAAATGAATTAAAATTAATGTGGCTAGTTGATCTGAGCCTGATCAAAGCTGGAGACATATTTACTAGACTCTTGCTTTAATTTTATAAATAATCTTTTAAAAATCTTTAATGACTTTTATGCTCTGTTTTTCAAAGAACATATTTTTATTTCAACTTATTTATTTCAAATATCCATTTTAAATAATTTATTCTGTACAGTATAAGGTTTTTTAGCAGAATGTATCTTTTAAGAAAGGGAAAACTAAATTTAACCCAACATTAAATTTGGTGAAAATCAAATAAAGTGGCAGCCTTAAGTCATCAACTGAGGGTTTGGGTGAGGAGTGTGACTGGGGTAGTGTTGAAGAAATATAATATCAGTCAGCAGTATTGATCATAAACATACAGTGGGGAAAATAAGTATTTCATCCTCTGCTGATTTTCTGAGCTTGTTCAGTGCAGAAAAATTGTTTCCTTTGTGGTGGATAATGTATTTTAACAATCTTGACATTAATGTGTAAAACAAGCCATGTTTTGTGGGGTGGTACCAACACAGCTGTGAGCCCATGAAATTGTGGTGCCTGTGTGAAAAAATGTCTTTTGTAGCTGAAAACTTGCTCCAGCCAATATTTAGCTCTATATGTCTGTTATAGTTTCTGTGGAAATAAATACGAGCCATTACTTTCAGAGTGTCCCTTTTTGTGTGTGGGTGTTTAATAGAATTTATAACACAAATACAATGATTATTGAACATCGAAAGAACAGTATACCTTCTCATACATTTGAATATATAGACTATTTATATATATTTATTATATGCATAAGCTTAGGCCAAAAACAGCACCAGATTTGTAACAGTTCTCCTAATTCTTTCTCTCTCTCTTTATGCACACACACATACACGTGTGTGTGTGTGTGATGGAGTGTCTATTCAAATATGGGTATCAACTAAAAATAACATTTAAGTAATAGAGTCTGTCAGATTAATAAATAAAAATCCTTCACTTATATATATATATATTTTTAATTATGGGTTAAAGTGCACAATATCAGGGCTAGAGCATATGTAAATATAAAAGTGGACATTGAGGTCAACCAATGGCGACAGTCTGTTTCATACTTAAACACAATCTTCAGGCCATATGTGTTATTTTTTGTAATTATGAAACAGATTCTAAACTCACATACATACCAGATAACACAAGCAAACAGGAAAAGAAACATCATATGGTTCAACCCACCATACAACAAAATATTCATTATACTCAAACCTTTCCCCACATCAGCTACTCTCCACAAGATATTAAAAAGAATGCAGTAAAAATTAGCTACAGTTGCACCAAAAACATGACACAAAGTAGCACAACAGGAAAACATCCCAAAAAAAATCGCCTGGAAAAATCAAACCCACATGTAACAGCATAGCAAAGAACAGATCTCCCTTAAACAGCAATTGCTTGCATAACAATGTAATATACCAAACCAATACAAAATCAGCAGATAACAAAGAAAAATTACATATATCAGTAACTGAAGGACCCTGGAAACAAAGAAACTGTGCACACCAAACATCCTTTACAAATAGTAAATCTGCAAACAGCACAATGTTTTCTAAACATAAATCAGAAATTAAAAATAAAAACAAAATCACACCAAAAATATGGAAAATAAAGAAAACAGCATCAGCCTTCAACAATAAATCCAAAAACTGTAAACTCTGCCTGGAGGATAAAATAGTTATAATTACTTTCCCAGACCAACACAAATTACTAAATAAATGATCTATGTTGCTACGTTCCTTACTTCTTGCCTATCTCACACTGCAAATTTTTTCTAAGCTCTATACTAAACATCAAATCTGTTACAAAAAAAGAACTAAACAAAATGAACACAAAACGATCAGCTTTAAAAAAGGACTCATAACTGGAAAAACCGAATGAAAAAAGAATGTTAACAACAAATACTTTTTCACACCCAACCCAGTTCTGCGGAATCAGAATCAACATTGAGTTTAAGCAAGCAAATGAGCCAATTGGAGTAAAGTGGCATGCAGATTTAAATTTTTCCCACTTGTGACGAATGCAGCTATCAAATGTTTTTGCATGCTAGTTAATATTCGTGTCAGTCAGCTGTTGGCTCTCACGCTGGCCAATAGAATCTTCCTGCCTATTCGTGGCAGCCAGCTATAGGCTCTCACTCTGGCCAGTAGAAAATGGCTGCAAACTACATGAAAACTGCCATAGAAGCATGAAGAAATCGATTATTTCCACTATCAATGGGAGTTGGGAAATGCAAAGTTGTTCTTGGCTTACTCGCTAACTTGGAGCATGTACATGTAAATTTTGGTGCAAATCCGTCAAAAATTGCATCCGTGCATTCGTTACACACACACACACACACATCCTGCCTTTTATAGATAGAGATCATGTACATAGACAAATTTAGCTTCAACTACTCCCTAAAAAACATATCCATCCCACCACCATCCACCTACAAGCTAAAATTAATAGAAAAAAATGGAAATCTATAAGAATAATGCAACAGACCAACCCATAATATACCATTGACTAGCATATATAAATAATCATGGCAAAACAACACAAATGGCCTGAAGATTGCGTTTAAGCATGAAATAGATTATTGCTGTTGGGTGTTGACCTCAATGTCATATGTGTGTGTGGTGTGTGTATTTTTAAATGTTTGTATGACTGCATATATAACAAGAGACATACTAAGATCAGAAATTCAGCTATGTGTATACATACATCTGCTCTTCTCCATATATATACATAATTACTAAACTTTTGATATTGCTATTATCATAGTCTAATCATTTGGTCTTGATATGGTTTAACTAAATATGATTAGTGTACATTTGAACTTCTTTTTGAATATCAGTAGCCAATAAATTTATATACTTGCAAAATCTATACTAGCCAAGGATATAAATATTCTTTAAATTTAATTGCATCCTTGCCCTTCTTGTATCTTTTTGATTTAGTGTTTGTATTTTATTTTTTCCAAATTTTGAGAAAACTTTAATTTCTGTATTTATTTTATGCTTCTGTTCCTACTCTATTTTGATTGATTATTTTAATTAACTTTTATAAAATTAAGATACAAAACTTAAAAAAAAAACACAAATGAAATATTCCTTTTCAATTCTGTATTTTACATTCTTCAAAAATTGTGCGTTTCATTTTTTTCTTATTATTAAGGTTTCACTTTTTCAAACTTGATTAAATTTCACCCAAATTTGTGCCATTTTAATTGTAATTTGCACAACTCTATCCATAATGAGAACCTGGTGCTGCTCCAATGACTCCAACCTGAAATAACAGGAAATTGTAAAAGTTATTAAGTCAATGTATTAATAGTCTCTGCAAGAATTGTTCCTACCACATAAAAACCATTGAATATTACAGAGGAAATAAATCTGCATTCAATATTTATATACAAGGTGGTGCTGAAAAGTTCTCAACCTGATGAAGCAGTGATTCAAAAAATGGTGTTTGATCATTTGGTTAAATTTTGAGAAGTGGATTTAGCCAGGAACTTTTTAGCACTATATGTTAAAAATATATTTACATTATTTACATTGTTCAGACTGTTGTCCTCATCTTTATTGCCATATTCACATTTCGGCCATTGTACACTCTGGCCTTCTTCAGGTGATTGGAATTTTGAACTGAACACTTTATTTCATCCACTGGAGTAGATTTTTCTAGTTCCATGTGCCATGCTTCTTCCAGATGTCTCAGTTATCCCCCTTTAACTCAATTCACCAAGTTTTTGTTCACCACTGTAGTAGCCAAGTCAAGTCACTGGATCCAACTGGACATGTGTCCTTGAGGACATCAGGTATGAATTTTTGGGACTTATAAACTTAATGTTTCAGTAACTGTTTTTACCAGAGCTTGTATTGCAATTTTTTGTTATTATTGCTTTTCTTTAGAACTCCATATTACTGGTTCCCATATTGTATTCATTTCCACATTTGGCCAGCTTAGGAAATTTTTGTGGCATAGCATATGTGCTGATTCCTTAAGTTTTGTATTTTCCAGTGATGTCCTCTGTCTATCATTTCAACCTCATCCCACAGGGAGCAGTGATCTCTCTTTTCCCTCCATATATGGTCAGCTATGCTTGTTTTTTCTCTTTCCCCTCATGTTACGGCTTTACATTGTTCTTGCAGTCTTACCTTAAAAGGGCGCACAACTGCATGGGATGGTGTACACATGTCATGTTCTCCTCTATGGGGGGAGTCTTACTTGGAAGAGGTGTCTGCAAAGTGTTGAACCACTTTTGAAGGTCACCCTGATGTTATATGGACCACAGATCTTTTGTATTTTCTCTGTTAATCCCTTTACATAGGGTAGGCAGACTGAAGCTGTTTTGTGAGTATTGTTATCCTCTTGTACCCTTCTACCTCAGTTTTCAGAGCTGCTGCCATGTACCCAGGGTACTTATTACATTGTAGGGTACTGCTTATACTGACCATTTCTTGATCATATGTCTCGGTCGCCACTTATGACTTTTGCTCAATGTTGTAAGCAATGGACAATCCCTCTCTTTATATTTTGTGTGTGGTGGGAGTTGAAGTTGAGGTATTGTCCAGTGAATGTTGGCTTGTAGTATACAGATGTCTTGAACCTATGCTTTGTTTGAGATATTAGTACTTTCAGGAAGGCAGAATGTCATAAATATGACAATAAAGATGAGGACAACAGTCTAAACAATGTAAATAATTACAATACCTTATCTCAGAAATATAGACAGATATTAAAAATATCGTTTAAAGGTATGCTATTTTTATGAGTAAAAGTGCTCAATATCAGGGATAGAGCATATGTAAATATAAAAGTAGATACTGATGACAACAACAAGTGCTGACAGTCTGTTTCATGCTTGAACATGATCTTCAGGCGAGAAATATTGGAGATAGATTGGATCACTAATCCATCCCCTTTATGTCATTTTGTGTTTAGAACTAAAGAAATAGCAGGAAAACTGTCTGAGGAAAACTGAACATAGTTTTTTTATACAATGTATCACTGGAAATAATAAAAAATATTGAAGATATTTATAATACTTATTCTCAATACATTTTAATATTCATGTTTAATAATTCTATTGAAAAGGCATTTACATGCATTGTTTGTTAAAAAAATAAACAATCAAATGTAATGACTTTTATTCAATTCTGAGTTCAGTTGATCAAACTTTTCATTATAGCATTTATTAATTCTTCATGCAGTTGTTTAGGAACAGAAATCATCATTTAACAAAGTTATACTCAGCTTAATCATTAACGCTTCTCTAATCAATTGTTTAAAGCAATAGCCATGACAGATACACTGTAATTGTTTGGAATGCAAGTTCAAGTATCATCCAAGGTTACTTCTTTATTTAAGATTTTATACTGTTGTCTCTCATGATTGAAAATGTTTTGTTGCCTAGTGTTTTTGTTTTATTTGATATTTTTTAGTTAATGATTTTGTTTCCTGTAATGCATCCATTTAGATTACTTTTATATAGATGACTTCAGTAGTATGACTGCTATCATCC